>JAYMGJ010000523.1:0-116336 GCA_037178675.1 Scleroderma bovista
TGAGTATGTAGGATAATAAGAAGTAAGTCTTATATTACATAACAAGAAGCAATTAAATAGGAAAGGAAGTATTACATAAGTAAACAAATATGGGTGACCCCTAAGGGCACCCTTACACCCATGCACCGTTTTCCTTAGCATTATGTCCATCTGAGTCATCCTCTATATATAAACTTCATATTCTGACAACAAAAATATTCAAAGGAACTGACCAGGCTGTTCAATGGGCGTTGTATGGCTTGCTGACAGGGATGTTCCAAATGTAGGAGGATCAAATGCTTGGAATATGGATGGGGCGTACCATCATCCTGGTTTGACCGGCATTGGTGTTTGTTTGTTGCACTGGACTCCCTCTCCTCTGGGGCCTCTTCTTTTATGCATGTCAATGGTTGCATAACATGGTTGAAAGATCCATACCAATTGTGCGCCGCCTCTTCCGACTGCTTGCGAGTTCCACATCTCGTGCCACAGGTTCTTTGAACCAGTCAAAACAAGTTGATAAAAGTATTCAGAGCTAACCTTTCAGGGGCGGCTTTGCTGCACTTATCATTCCGGCCACTGAGTCCTCACAATCTGATACTGGATCTTGTAATCCACCATCCATATCTCTCCATTTGTGAAATGTCAGTACATCTTCCGGATCTGTCACTTGCCTATCGCGCCAGAATTCCAGTACCTTTGTAACTTCCTGATTTGTGAGCCGGGTCGGCTCTTTGAACTCCCAATGCTGCGGCAGGTACACAGATGAAATGTAGATACCGGTCTTTGCATGTATGGCAGCCCAAGGAACACTGGCACTTGGCTTGCCGCATGCCTTGCCTGCAGCAAGGGGTCAATTCTCTGTCTATTTACAAGGAAGAACTTATGATAATGCCATGTCACAAAGGTCCTCATAACATCCTTTCTCTCCAATGCTTGCATATCAAGGATGATTGGAATCATTGGTGTGCCATCTTCCATTGTTGGTAAAACAGTTTGCGGCCTCTTCTGCCCTTTCTTCCGGCAGAGCATCGGTCCGGCATCTTCATCGCTATCATCGTGTTCTTCCCCTCCTATGGCCTGCTGTGCATAGGCATCCCAGTGGTGCTTGATGTCATCCCAATCAGCAAAGGTCTTCCCTTGTCCCAATGCCGAATTAAAGTCATGCCTGTGAATGTGAGTATACAAATACCACAAGTGAGAAGTGACATACATTCCTATCATGGGCTGACCATTCTGGCCCTTCCATGCCGCCATCACAACCACCCACATCCCACACTGCCGCCACATTTCCTGCGCAAACTGTTTGACATATTGTCGGCCTTTGTCTCGGCCATTCTGTTTGCAGATGAATAATTGTCGAGATAACATGTCAAACTTACTCGGCCTGGACCTCTGCCGGCGGCTGCTCCTTGTTCCATTCATCAGCCTGCTTTGCCGCAGCATCCCTTTCCTCCTGGGTGAGCTTCCCCATGATTCATCCTACCGCCTTTTGGTAGCCTTTAATCATGCCTGTGCTTCCTTGGGCAATTCCAGCCCATTTGAATTCGGCTTCGATTTCTTTTTTCTTCGACTTCATTACAACTGATCTGGCAGTCCACCTACATCCATACTTTACTAGGGCCTTTCGGGCACGGGCTCGGCTGTGGTTATACAACCAATTTTTAATTGCCTGATATCACTGATGCATCAGTAGTCCATGTGAAGTTATGGAAATGGGGCACACTTTTTTTTTCTTCTCCCATTCGTGTCCTTTGAGTGTGCTATTGGCAGGGAGATTTTTGATTTTTGCCTTCATGGCATTCTTCATACCTTTCCTTTGGTTGCTGTCAGCTGCCTTCCAGTCTTCCAAGGCTTCCTCAAGGACCTCGACCTCATCATCCCGGAGTTTTGTTTTTACCACATTTTGTGGTGCCTCTGTGCCTGACGAGTCAGAAGAATGGTCTTGCTCATCTTCTGTATCAGGATTCTCCATAGATCTGCTGGATGAACGACTGTGGGCCATGCTGTATGTTGAGTAGACTTAGATACTTTTTTGAGTGGTGCTGTGCTAGAGAAGTCCCGGACACTTTGTTGAAGGATTCCCGAGCTATTGTTTCTCCCATGTCAATTAGTGTTCAATTCCTCCACGCCGACCTCTTTTGGAAAGTCCATTGGTGAGCTAGCTACTTCTGGGGCTGGCTATGTTGTTCGGCAGCTAACAAGCTATTTCCGGACTTTAACTTAGGATCTAATTCAGTAGCGGCCACCATATATGGGATTTTTGCATTGGTGCCTGATCTTCAAGTCCATATTACAAAAGCTAGATCCAAATCGGCAGATCCAAAGATCCCTTTCCGATCACTGTCCGTGCTGTTTCAATGAGGCTTCAGTGAGATACAATGTGGAAAGACTTTGTGCAGGGATTTCCTCATCAGATACCACTCATGGCAAAGTCCAAGATACAACCTGCTGGTAGCTCTACTCCGGTGGTTCATGTAACATGGCAGGCATTCAAATCAAGGAGGGGATCTATTGATAAGATGGTGAAGGCAATGCCCCGAAAGAAGGCCCGTCATGGAAAAGCTCCTTCAAATGACACTCTGACCCAGTCAGCATCTATAGGATTAGAACAATCCCAACTGTTTCCAGATGATGGCCAGCCATACATTTCCATGGATGATCTTCCACCCCGAAAGAGAACAGGTGTGTCAAAGAATCAGGTGTGTGATTTATTCGAATCCTGCACTTGCCATGTCCTCCTGAAGGCATAATAGGACAGTTACTTATTGGCATGGTTGCCATACAAGCAGAGGTACCTCCAGGTCCTTCTGGACATGGAGGCACCCCCTCACCCAAGGGTCTGCATATTGTGTCAAGGGGATGGCACGTACAGATGCACCGAATGCATCCACCGGCCCTTGCTCTGCAGTTCCTGTTGCAGAAAGGAACACAAGTTGTGGCCCTTCCACCGGGTGGACCAATGGAACGGTACATTCTTTGAGGAATCATCGTTACAACTGGTGAGTCATCAATTCTACGTGGCATACAGCAACAACTCATTTAGAAGGCTGGGTTGGTGGTACACCTCGGCCATGGTGGGGATCCGTGTCCGAATGGCGGGATGGATGGTGAGGACATTGCTGGTGATGTTGAGGATGAATGGGAGGATATTCAGGACCAACCAAGACCACATCATCTTTCTGGAGGAACGGACAGGTCTTGCCTAACTGTAGTGCATACATCTGGGGTACATTTTTGCGATGTGAGGTATTGTAACTGTCCAGATGCAGGAGCTTTGCATTTGCAGTTGGTCAAAGCAGGACTCTTCCCGGCAACTACAAAGGAACCTAGGACTGTATTCACCTTCCAAGTATTGGATGACTTCATTATGGATAATGTGGAGTGCGGCACCTCTGCCATGAATTATTACAGCAAGCTTCGGCGAGTCACATCCAATGCATTTCCCAGCCTTGTACCGGTGAGTTCAAAGCATGATATTAAGGACCCGATGACACCACCAACACTGATCCAAGAACAGATACAGAGAGCTACTCAGGGTGTCGAGGATGTGGAGGCTGTTAAAGCTGTTGAAATGGCAAGGTTTTCATCCAGGATCTCCTGATCCCAAGAGGGGGGAATTGGTGCTGTTCTGTCCGGCATGCCCACAACCAGGAGTAAACATTCCATCCAGTGAAGATGTAGACCTCTCGGAGTAAGTAATGTTTTATTTTTACTTGTACTTATTGAGCAGCTGCATGATATAGGTGGAAATATTCTAGGACCATCGTGATGGATGGAAACTTCAAGGCTGAGCATATGCGGCCAAAGAATTCAGCTAATGAAGTTTGGCTCATGGACGGAATGGGATTCATGGTTACAATGCCGGAATATAAGGATTATCTGGCCGGAACATTGAACCGGGTCGAGGTTTGTGATTGCACATGTTTACAATACGGTTCAGCATTGTAATGGAATTCACAGAAATCTGACTGTAGCAACCATCGAGCAGTAAACCAGGCAAATGCTAAAAGAAATCAGCTGGCATCTACTGGAATTGGCGGGTGTGCATGTGCGCGGCATGGATGCTTTGTACCCCATGCAATGGTTGACTTTCAGAAGGGAGAGCAGTATGTGCCGACATGTTGCATGCATTCCACCCTAACAGGAAGATAGGCAGGTAAATATGGATTATGCTCTGGCACATGCCATGCAACATGGGATGGATCCGCAACAAAAAGTCATAACCTTTTATGACATCAATTGCCAATACAGCAAAAACCTAAAGCGCCGGCTAGAAGCAAACAATTTTATATCCTTACCGCCTGGGCTATGGATTCAACCTAGCATTGGGCTCTGGCATGTACATGGTCACAAGGCAGAATGTTTCACCCAATATGCTCCCAATTTCATTTCTGGTGTAGGCTGCGTCGATGGTGAAATTATGGAGACTCTCTGGTCCTCTCTTAACATCATTTTGCCATTGGCCCGCGGAATGGCAACGCCGCATAGACAGGAGCTGCTTGATTTTCAAATGAATGACAACAACTTCTTAAAGATGGTGCAGATGCGTGAGTGGTATCACAATATCTTGCAGATTTTGGGTGAAGTATGCCAACGACATATTGCACAGCCATCTCCCTGAAAAGAAAATTGAAGAATGCTCAAGAGGCACTCATGTCCGCGGAAGGAGCATTTGCGGAGCTTGATACAAGGGTTCCAGTCGAGTTGCATGAGCTTTGGGCACAGCAAGAGAAATCGGCTTTGGAGAATAGGGCTACTGATCCAAAATCAATGGACATATTTGAGGTGCAGCTGGAAAAAGGTATTTACTTGCTTGGCTGATTTCAAACCAATTTGATGTATTATAATGCCAGCTCAAACAACCAAGTCGATTGAAATGGATATTATAAGTAATTAGGGACCGGATGGTCATATGTGTGGGGCAGCAACATGGATGGCAAGGGTATTGAAAGCCGAGGAATCACAAATTATTTTGGCCATAGATGTCCACCACATTCATGCAAGGGTGACAGAAACACAAAGGTTGTCTATTGCCTGCCAGCAGGACTGCCTGCAGATGCAAATTGATCGGCTCTGTGAATCAGCTTCCCAATTTCTAGGCGAAGATTGGAATGAGGACATCTCAGATAATCTCATTTCCACAACGGACATCGATGAAGGTGATGGTGAAGATGTATTTTCAGACACATTCCACCCACAAGATCCCAACTACTCAGATGCTGTTGTACTGCCCTTGCCATCATACCTGGGGATGCAGCAAGCCAATAGGTTGGGGCTTTTAACCATGGTGGATCAGGAGTTATGATTGAGGGAAGGTCAGGCCAACGATGCTCTACATGAACTAAGGGTTTCGCTGGCACACAAGGCAGTCATCTTCCGGACCGATGTCAGACATGCCGGGACATACAATATGACTACGAGGGCCTGGGGGAAGGTGGGTAGTGCCGATGTGAAAGTGGAGCGCCATGTGGCAATATATTGTCGGTGCTGGAAACAAATGATAGCATTGAATGCAAGCGGCAACACATTGAACCAATACAAAATGTTGAGGAAAGAAGACCTAAAGATCAGTGCAACCATTGCCAACCCAAATGCAAGGGGTCATAGGGATGACACTTTGGCCTGGTTTTGGACAATGGATGTGCTGCGGGATACAGAGGTCAATGATTGGATGTCTGAATGTAAGATGATTGCTCCTCATGTTAACACCGGCTGACATGTATAGTTTACCGGGTGCATTGGTTGAGGGCGAAAGCATTGCGAGACAGGTGGGACGAAGAGGTAAAACTATTGACATGTGAAGCCACCTGGACAAGACAATTTCTTTCGTATAGGGAAACACTTTGGAGAGATCAAAAGGAGGAGGCTAATATGAGCGGAGAGATGGGGAGAGCATGCTATGCAGCAAAGCAATGTCAAATGTATGGTAGACTTGGTTGTGTATGATTGGCATTGACCATCGGCATCAAATACCACTATATGGTATGCAAAGAGGACATATTTAGAATGGATCATCAAGTGGCTGTTAGTGGAGAAAACAAGGTGCAACTGCAAGGTATTTATGGGGTGCATACCTTGGAATGAATGGATGATGGAATGGGAGGGTCATGAACAGTGGCACGTAGATTCGCTGGTAGCCGGAATGGAAAAGCCATGTACCAGCAGCAATTGAATGCCATGCATGCACACCCTTTGGCCAATATGTAAATATAAATCTGCCAAGGGAAGAGGTGCAATCATGGGCCTACTGGCCGTGGTCCTCGTAGTTCCACGACTGCTGGCATTGATAACAATCAACTACCGCAGCTAGAAACCATTGTGTGCCAGTGCAACAGCTAGCTATAACCTATGTGTCATAGTTCACTGCATCAATCATGCTGTTGTGTAGCGGCGTGTCAGGATGCTTCCAGCAGCGTGTGCCGCAATGATGATGATGCCAAATTGTTGATTGTGCCGGAATGTTGACTGTGCCGGAATGATGAATGTGCCGAATGGTTGATTGTGCCGGTGTCACGCACCAAACGTGTTTGGTACTGTGGACATGGAGAAAGTTAGCCGATGAAACTAATGCAAAGAATGCACACCCAAGATCTGTTGAAAGATTGTCCCGACTTGAGGGATACAGACAGCCCTCGCTATCCATATCACGCAAAGTCAAGACTATCCTTATGCGAAGAATGAATACAAGCTTGTCATAGCCATCTATCGCACAAGAATGACTATCCTGGAGCAAGAGATGAATGCCATCGTCTGGCAGTCATCCCTCACACAAGAACTGCCAAGAAGCAGAAGAATCCAAGGATTGATGATCATTTCAGTATGAGAGAGGAATGCAACCTACTGCAGTCCAACTCCCATACCAGAACAACCAAAGAAGCAGAAGAAACGATAGAGAAACAAAGGAGAAAAGGAAGAATCATTTTTTAGCGCCCAAATGTCAAATTTAGGCGCCCAGTGCCGGCATTCCGATATTTTGAATAGCTCCGCCATTTTTGAAGCTATCAATCATGTGACTATACCATCATGGAGCCTAGACCATGGTCTATCTGCCTGTCAAGTTCCGACGTAAATCTGTTCATTTCCCACAGAGATATTCCACCCGCAATCCAGACACCCGCTTCATCACTCACTATGGAGTCCACATTTTCTCTGGAACGTTTCTCCGCTATTGCAGCAGACCTCAACTATGTCCTGCTCTTGGGACAGCCTCTCCCTGAGCTCCTGTGTACTGTCTGGTACATATCTTCCCAGCCTGCTCCCTCAGTCCCTCTTGTTCTCGGTCAGCGCGTTCTCCTCGTCAGTCCTGCGTCACGCACATACTTTGGTCATCTCAAGTCTATCATTAGACTTGAAAATTCATACCTGGTCGTCTCTGTGTCTCCTGAGTCCTCTGCATATGGTCCTTTCATCCCAGAGTCCTGTCACATCCATCTCCCTCTATCATTCATCTCGCTTCCCTGGACACGTCAAATCCGCTACTTGCGATTCTCTTCCCTGCTATCCCGCAACAAACACGAATGAAACAGTGCTCTAGAACCCTTCTTAGGAGCCCTAATAGAGTACAGAACCTTCCCCTTACTGCTCAAGGGAAGACTGCACTTCGGGAGCACCAAATTTCGCGTTTTTGCTCTACAGAAGCTCAATCCAAGGGATTTGTGACACTCTGTGACCAGCTGTGACTCTACTTGTCATTCCAGGCCCCCTGACACTGCTCTTCTGGTCGGATCAATTCTTTTATTATCCCCCAGCCACTCCCATCAGTGGCACTTCTTCAGAAGCTCATCTCCAGATCTAAAGTTCAATAAATCATAGGTTGTGCTTCCCTTCTTTCTGAGTCACACAGAGTCACTCTGGCTCACTCTGACTCACTCTGCTGCGCATTATTCATCCCCTCTTGGCATTACTAATCCCCATTACTCCCCTTACCAATCACTTACCAATCATCCTTCAAATCATGCTTATCATGCTGCTTATCAATTCATGACTCATGCCCCTATGATTCATATGCATTATGTCATCGCATATGCTCATTTAGCTTCGATCTACTCATCCCATGCTTTCTCCCTCTCTTTTGGGCCCCATGCAATGATTTTTCCATATTCTTGGTTATACACCCCTTTTTACCTATGTTTTTGCTCTTTCCCTTGGCTCAGCAGCTTGTTCAGGCTCTCCCCATCGATGACTCAGCCTTATTACACTGCTTATCAATTGCTTACCAATTTCTTACCAATCTCTTACCAAGCACTTAGTCATTTGTGCTTACAGGGCCACAGCCCCTCCTGTATATAAACCAGCAGCCAAAGGCTGCAAGGAAGTGTCTGCTTCCCCCTCAATAAAGCGACCACATTCACTCTCCCTCACTGTCTATAAGCTCTATCTCTGTCTTTGGACTTGTAGGTCACTCAGTGCTGGCCTAAAGCTCCTATATTGCTGTTTATCAGATATATCTTGTATCTGATCATTTCTCTAGGCTGAAGCGCAGTCTAGCATCTCTGTCCACTCCATCCCATCACTGTCCATCGCATTCTTGAAGCAGGAACTGTCCCCTTGCTTCCCCTCTGCTCCATCACTGCTGTATCACCCCTATCATCAATCTATCATCGCTCTTCTATCCCAGGACTCTTCCTAACCACTGTGGTAGGCTGAAGAGGAGTCAATACCATCCCAAGTCGCATTCCATCCCCATCAGAAGCCCTTCCCTTCCCTCCTGCATCCTGCCTGAAGGCGTGCAGCACATCCCCCTGAGGAGATTAAATACCAGAAATGCAAAGGAAGACCACCACTCGCATATTGCTGTCATTTGGTGTTGGTTGTTGGTTGTTCTGACCTCTTCCCTCACTTAGGCGCACACCGGAGGGCTGACTCTGCCGCAATGTTGAGCCAGAATGGTGATTGTGCCGAAATGATGATTGTGCCGCAGTGTTGGCTCAGCCACAATGTTGCCTGTGCCGGAGGGTTGAGTGTGCCGGAGTGTTGACTGGGCCAGACTAATGATGGTGCCGACGGAGTGTTGATTGTGCCGACCTGTTGACTGCCGGGATGTGGATCCTGCCGGAGTGTTGACTGTGCTGCAAGGTTGATTGTGCCGGAGTATTGATTGTGCTGGCCTGTCAACATTACGGCAGAGTCAACACTGCAGCACAATCAACCCTCCGGCACAATCACCGTTCTGGCTCAACATTGTGGCAGAGTCAACCCTGTGGCACAATCAACCATTCAGCACATTCATCATTCCGGCACAGTCAACAGTTCGGCACAATTATAATTCTGGCAGCATGAACTAATCTAGCATCAATCATGCTGTTGTGTAGTGGGGTGTCAGGATGCTTCCGGCAATGTGTGCCACAATGATGATAGTGCTGAATTGTTGATTGTGCCGAACTGTTGACTGTGCCGGAATGATGAATGTGCTGAATGGTTGATTGTGCCACAGGGTTGACTCTGCCACAATGTTGAGCCAGAACAGTGATTGTGCCGGAGGGTTGATTGTGCTGCAGTGTTGACTCTGCCGTAATGTTGACAGGCCAGCACAATCAATACTCCGGCACAATCAACCTTGCAGCACAGTCAACACTCCGGCAGGATCCACATCCCGGCAGTCAACAGGCCGGCACAATCAACACTCCGTCGGCACAATCAACCCTTCGGCACCATCATTAGTCTGGCCCAGTCAACACTCCGGCACCATTACCAGTCTGGCACAGTCATCATTCCAGCACAGTCCTACCTCAGAGTGTGCTCGACCTGGACAGCACACAGTAAATCCCTCTCTTTGCACTGTGTCCACTTCTCTTCCTCCCCAGCTACTTCAAATCCTTCTGCAGGTGTGTGCATATGGACCACTCATCGGCGACAGTTTCTCCTCAAGGCTGATGCAACTCGTGTGAGCTTCTCATCATTTTCAGTGTCGACAGTAGGTTCCATCTTGATGCACGTTGGCCGCCCCCGGGAATACTTCTTGCTCTGCAGGTCATGTCCGAGTGAGGGTGTGCGGTGGGCAGTGCTGGAATGCTGATCCTGCCGGAGTGTTGACTATGCCGGAATGATGAATGTGCTGCCCTGTTGAATGTTTACACTTGACCAAGCCGGATCATTGTGATCATGCCAGAATTGACTTTGGGCTCGCCGAGCGGCACTACATCCCATCGGCACAACACACATTCAGATAGTATCTACTACAAACTACTTCCAACAAATTTGGACTACATACCATCAGAATTACATTTTAGTACAACAAACAATCATATCAGGAAGCTAATTATTCAATGCTTCACCAGTGCATTGCGGACATTATCTGGCGTCACCCAATCAAGAGGCCATGGCACCCTCAACCAATGGTGAATATTATCCCTCATATAATACACCAAACAGCACCTCGCTCTGTCAACCTCGTTGACGCCGTGCCGAAAGAGCCGGCCGGAAAATGCAACGACAGTGCCGGGATTGTACAATACCTGAATCCCAAGACTGGGAATGTGCAGTGCACAATCATCATAATTACCGACACTGACTAGCATGTCATACCAATCTGCTCGAGAGTGTGGGTCCCTGTGGAGGGGGGTACTTCGATTGACAATTAGCGAGATATTGGTGAAGACAGTAAACCAATTTTCAAGTGCTGCCAGCATTCTGGGATCATGGCCAGTTGCCCAGTCAGTCAAGTGTTGCATGGCAAGGTGGCCAGCATTGTATAGAGACGAATGGATAATGGAAAGAACACCTGCAAGTATGGCCGATGGAAGACATATATCCTTGCTCCATTGATAGCTGGTAGGACCAGCCAAAGCCTTGGACACCCCCGGAATGTCATTGGGGGTCTAGCAGAAGATCAAACAAGTGCATTGTCAAAAGAACAAGGTACTCACAGAATGGCCGAGCATGTGCCATGCCGGAGAGAATTCCAAGCACCCAAAAATATCCACATCATCCTTGAAATACTGGTGTGTTGTACACCATGATTGATTAGTAATACTCTCTTCCAGTGGATCTGCAAGTGAATCGATGGATGCCGCGATGTGCTCCTAGAAACAAAGGCCTCAACAGTGGACAATGAGAGTGGAATGATACCATACTTGGATGCAGGGAGCTAGAGCTCCGGGAAGATACCACAATGCAATTGTGTCACCTTCTCCCAGAATAATGGTGGGCCGGGAAAGGGTCCCAGTCAAAGAGGAAGGATGTCTACGGAGGACCCTAATCTCCTGTTGCTCATTTGTGCCAGATTGCATTGGTCCAAGGCTTTCAGACAACCTAATCAAGTCAATGCCACACGAAACTTCAGTGGATATCAAGCAAGGGATAATAGAACTATAAAAGAATTGGCTCACTCCGATTATGGTATGCCTGTGTGATGGTGGATACAATTTGGTTCATGGCTACAGTTGCATCCACCGGCAGGGACAGAAGTGTTTCCGGGGTGGGGGAATTTAAGTCTGGGAATGCTTCATTCAGGAAGCGGTGCCGCATATATGATGCCATGATGTCAGACAAAGTATAGTTGGATGGCACAGCATTTGCACCAGCCATTGGATACAGGACGACTTTTGACAATGTGGGGAGTAAAAATTTTAGTGGGGGATGTGCAGCATCCTGCGGACATCTGTTTGCAAACAGCAATGCAACACATTCCATTCTCGGCTAGATCCACTAAACAAGGCTGATCGGTGATTGGCCAGTGCGAAACAACACATGCCCGGTTGCACAATGTGGTAATTATGCATCAGGTGACATGTGGACCGTGAGAACATTGATTGCCTGAATGTTATAAGGCTTAGGGCGAATCGGCCATCACACCATCAATCATGAATACAACATCCGAACTGCGCGAAACCTGCGAACTGTCCATGGTATTGCAATACGTTGGAGTCCACTTTCGACGGATGGTGCACGCAGTTCAATAACAGCCCAAGGGGATGCTGGCCACAGCTGAATGGTATGCAAATGTACAAACGGAAGTGGTAAGTGGAGAATGATTACATTTGATTAACACACTCATGAGCCCCCAGGCAAATTTAGAACGTGTGCTTGCCGCATGCCAGGCTATGGGTGCGAAGATGATATTGCCAATGATGGCGAGCAGGGTGCACTGAATGGTCGTACTAGAAGATCTGCCACCGGCAAGACTGTATGCGGCAATGCGACCGTTGAACGTCTATCATGCGAAGGCTGCCAAAGTCCAGGTTCCAAGTACGCTTCAAGTGGCAAACTCGTGGTGGATAAATGGCCACGGCCCGGCGCCCATGTACGGCAGGGTACAGCACGCGGCCGCTGCGGGACATGGTATCGGAGGCAGAGGCATTCTTTCCGCCAGACCTGGTATGCTCCCTTATTCGTGTTGTGTTAGATACTAAAGCTTTTCCAAGGTTTTTTTTTTGAGTCAAATTATAGTGCGTCGAGGCATTGTGCCTCATATTGCACTCTACTGGCTAGGTATCATAAGGCCCCCTGTGGCCTAACACCCAATCCCCGGACACGCAAATGCCCCACTGGCCAGGACGTAAGGTCCCCCAGTGGTCCGCTTCGTTCCCGCTGCGCGTTTTAGACGCGCCGTTGTAGGGGGGGGGTTGGGTGTTGCTGCTGCCTCAGGTGAGGCACGCTCGACCCAGGGACTTCTGGAGGTCTGGCAAGGCTCCCAGGGACTAAGGAGACTAGAGGAAGTAGGGAGAGTAGAGGTGTTCAGTCACTCCAGGACTGAGATCAAACATATACAGAGGAAAGAGGGAAGTTTGCTTAGTAAGCTAAGTACAAGCCTACATAGCTAAGGTAAGAGTCCAGTATCAGTACTACCAATTCTACACCTAGAGACAGGACTGTCTCTACACCTCCCAGGCACTTGAAACACTGACTGTCCCCAGTCAGGCACTCACCAACCACACCAAACCACAACCAAAGACCCACTAAACCTTCCAAAACACCAAACAGTCCATCAAAAACGCACAGACTCACATAACCCTGGGAACACGAACACTCTGCACATCATCAGAGTGGTCCCCAGACCTAAGGACAGCAAGAGGTTGACTAACAAAGATGGGGAATGACAGGAGAAGCAGTCCTGAGGCAGGAGGATAGGAGAGAGGACCCAAAAAAGGCAAAAAGCGGAGGGGGAGGAGGACAAGGGCAAAGAATTGGAGATATCTCCGGAACGGCTGGGGCGATTGGGGCGATCAGAGTGGCGTTAGAAAGCCCTCATCGAGGAGTACTTGGCCCTAGAAGCGATAAGGGAACAGCGTGGAAACCGTCGACATACATGCGGATCTTTCTCCCTCCTCTCTGGACTCCAAAATGCGAATATCTCCGGAACGGCAAGGGAAACGCGCGAGGTAAAAACGGATACGAAATCGACGAGTACGACAGAACTAGAGACTAAAAAGACGAAAGGGCCGGTCGAGAAACAGAGGCACAATGGACAAATCTCAGAAAGAGGGGGGGAGGAGGAGAAGCGCAGCATAGCGATGGAACGGCTGGACGGATGGACGCGGCGTGATAGGATGGTGTTGCCATAGTATAGAGGGGTTAGGACGCGAAAGGACGAAGCAGGACGAGCCTTAGATCCCGAGATATCGACCTATCAGTCCCAAACTCCACCCAAATGCGAAAATGCGAATATCTCCGCAACCGCTGGACCAATCGCGATGACCCAGGCACCGTTCGAAAGCCCTCGACGAGTAGATCTTGATTCCAGAAAAGCGAAAGATCCGGCGCAAAAGGGAGCGAGATATGCGCCAAACTCGAGGGGGGGAGGAGGAGAAGATGCTGAAAACTCAGGGAAAAATGATGGGAAAAGCTAAGGAGTGACTGTAGTTGGTTAAGAGGGATCTAGGGACAGGGTAGGGAGTGCCAAGACACAGAAATCCCTCGCGGTGGGCTCCAGTTGTAGGGGGGGGTTGGGTGTTGCTGCTGCCTCAGGTGAGGCACGCTCGACCCAGGGGCTTCTGGAGGTCTGGCAGAGCTCCCAGGGACTGGGGAAACTAGGAAACTAGAGAGTGGAAGGGTGGTTCAGTCACTCCAAGACTGAGCTCAAAGATATACACTGAAGAGAGGGATTTTTTTTTAGTAAGCTAAGTACAAGCCTACATAGCTAAGGTAAGAGTCCAGTATCAGTACTACCAATTCTACACCTAGAGACAGGACTGTCTCTACACCGTCCTGACTTTGGGGGGGGAGGGGTGTATAGTGTATTGGGATAGCTTTGGTCTTTACTGACACGATCTTGGCTGCCTCTGTAGAGGCGAGCAGGACCAGCGGGAGGACAAGGATGCAAATAACGTAGTCTGGTGCTAACTGTATTGCGTGGGTTTGCAGGGCGTCTACACGGAATGTGGCTTGTAGGCGGTAACAGTAGCAGGTGGTGACTGCATTTGCCCTTTGGTATTACGAGGGTTTGTACCTTCTTGACTTCTTACGTGTTTGTGTCTACTTGTTGTTTGCCACTTCTGTCTTGATGATGAGGGGTGCGGCATGGTGTGTACATATGCATGGGGCTACGGCATAGACAAGTGTCAGTCGGGTTTTTCTGGCAGTAGGGAGATTTCACCGAATGTGGCTTTTAGCCGTTTGGTTTCGTTGGTGTAGGTAAACAGGGCTCTCTGGGTCCATTTTTCTGCAAGCAGGCATTGTGTGGATAGCGCCTTTTGGCCTAACTTGGTTCTTAGTGCATCTCTCTCTCTGTCGTATCTTGAGCATTCGAACAGGAAGTGGTGTACCGACTCCGGGCCTCCGTCGTTACATTGCAGACACATGGGAGTATCGCTGCATTTGAAGCGGTAGAGGTGCTTGTTAAGGGGGATGTGTCCCGTCCTGAGTTGAACATAAATAGACGTGTGCTTCTTGCCTAGGTACTTTGTCAGTTTCGTGAATGTTTTAGATGGGAGGGAAGGGTCTATAGATGTCATGTGGTCATAGCGTGGTGACCGTTTCCACATTCTTTGCCATTTGTTTTGTAACTTGGCATTATGATCTTGCTTGACTGCTGAGACGCTTGCCGGGAGGGGCTTGCATAAGATCTTGGGAAGTAGGTGCCAGGGCGATGCGTTGGTTGAGCTAGTTGCTGCCAGTTTTGCTTCACGGTCTGCTAGTTCATTGCCTAAGATGTCCACATGTCCTGCGATCCAGTTAAGTGAAAGGGCTTCACGGTCAACGTTCTTTTTGTCCTGTAGGCATTTCATTAGCTTCCTGAAGTGAATCAGCAGGTAATGACCCAGCTTGGCTGTGGGGTGGGAGCTAGAGCATATTGCCGCTTGGTTGTCGGTGAAAATCGTCGCGGGGAAGGTGATTTCTCTCCTTTGGGTGAGTAGATGGGCTGTGAGGACAAGTCCGACTGCTTCAGCTTCGAATACTGTGTGTTCGGTTGCTTTGCCTAGGTGTTGGCATAGGGTGGTGACGTGGTTGTGGTCAATGAACAGGGTTGCTGCGGCTCCTACTTGGCCGTTGTGACTTGAGCCGTCTGTGAATATCATCGTACGACTTGTGCAGTTTTGGAAGTCTACTTTGGCTTCTTCCTTTGAGCTGGCGATGTCTGTAACGAATGGGGTCAGAGACGTGGGGTGGAGAGGGTGTGGGGAGATGGTTTCTATTCTTTCCGGATTTATCTTGAGGCCATGGAAGAGGTGGTGTAGTGCTGTCTTGTGGCGTTTGACGTTGCGCTTGGCAGCATGTTTGACTAGCGAGTATAGTGGATGCGATTGGGGTCTTGATGCGAGGCGTAGGGTGGCGTTGTGGAGTAGGTGTTGTAGGAGGAGTGGCATAGGTAGGAGGTTGGCGTGGATTTCTACCAAGTCTGTTGGGGAGGTCCTCATAGCTCCTGTGATGACTAGTGCTGCCGTTCTCTGGGCCTGCATCATCTTCTTGGCTATTCCTTGTGAGCCTCGTAGTGGGTTGTCGGAGTCTGTGCTGAATAACGGTTTGATCCAGACGCTTGCAGCATAGAGCATCTTCGGGATAGCTATGGCACGGTAGAGTTGTCGGATGAGTCTTGCCGGGATGCCGTGGGTTGGTCTTGAGAGACGTCTCAGTAGCGCTGCGTAACTGGCACCTTTGGCTAGGGCGGAGGCTGCGTGTTCTTTCCAGCGGAGTTCCTGGTCTACGATTATGCCCAGGAATCTGTGCGAGGGGGTGGGTGTGATGACGTTTCCCCGGATTGTCATGGGGGGGTGTGGCTTGGTTTTGCTGAGGGTGAAGTCGACTACGAACTTGCTGGTCTCGAAGCGTGAGTTGTGGTCGGCTGACCATTTGTATGTGCCTCCTTCTCTCTCCAACATGTCGCCCAGGATTCTGTGGGTGTCTTGGAATGATTTGGCTATTGCGAGTAGTACGGTGTCATCTACGAAGGCGAGAGTTAGTTCGTCTTTATTTTTAGCTATTGTTACCAGGTCTGAGTCATAGACGATGTAGAGGAGCATGGAAAATGGGTCGCCTTGACCAATGCCGTTCGTGATGTCAAACCATTCTGATGTGTGGTCGTCGAAACGTAGTCGCATTTTCCTGTTCTTTAGTAGCTCTCCGACATAATCAACTATCTCTTTTGGGAGTCTCTTTTTCCGTAGATTATGTAGGAGGCGTTCCATGACCGCTGTGAGTCAAAGTGTGGATTTGGGTCGGAGTAATAACCCAAACACAACACCAACAAAGGACTACGAAAAAGTGCGAGTGGTGGTTTACCTCCGCGGTGTCCAGAGAGGATGTGCTGAGGAGGGGGGGAGGGGATCTACACCAACAGGGTGATGCAGACGGTGATGCAGGATACTCCTGGGGTACAGGAGTAATAGAAGACGAAGGGGATAGGGGTCTGGACTCTTCCTAAGGCCTAGGAAGTGTCAAAGTGGGGATTGGGTTGACTGAGACTGAAACAGCGATACTACACCTAGAGATTGGTGCAGCAAAGGGGCAGGGATGCCTCTGATGTCCAGAGGCGAGGAAGATTGACTGGTATGAAGCCTAGACTCCGCTTGAGCCTAGTATAAAGAATAGATCTTGAATAACTTGGATAAACTTGACAATATTGAGCCTTTAGACCTTCACTGAAGCCTACAAGGACTCAAAGACTGAAGGGATACTGATTGAGAGAGTCTGAGAGAGGGATAATTTCGTGCAATTGGGTCTTCTTTCACTGGGCTGAGCCCAGGGGTTTAAATACATGGGGGGGCACAGCATTAAAGTACAAAAAGAGAAGGGAGTAAGCAGAATTTGTCAAGGATTGGTAAGGGATTGGTAAGAGCTTTGTAAGGGGTTTGTAAGCGATCAGTAAGCAAGGGATAAGCAGGAATGAGTAAGCATAGGAAGCATGAATAAGCTGCTGAGTAAAGGAATGAGTAAGCTGCATGACAAGATTGATTGGTAAGGGAGTGAGTCATCAGCTGAGTAATATACCAAAAATGCGAAAGGGATAGAGTAATACTGATGACAAGAGAGCATCAGTAAGCAAGGGATGAGTCACTGCACAGCAGAAGGAGTCATTGATGCACAGCCTAAGAAGTTTGATGGGGGGGCTGTGTACCATCAGGAATTTGATGGGACAACAATGGGGAAGATCTGGGATTAATAGGGGGATTGATCCGAGACAAAACAGCCACAAGAAGGGTACCAGGGGTCCAGAGGTCTTTTGGGGGGTCAGCATACACTAAGGTATAGCGCATGTGTTCTAGCGCCGCTGAAGCACAACCATGGGCTCCCTTGACGAGCTCTCTTCTGGGAAAGAACGAGAGAGGGTTCTTCTTCCTAATAGCACTATAAAGTGGGGGGAATAACTGTCATGGTGCTGGGGGACGTCATCTGAAAGTAGGGAAGCAGATAGAGTATTGAATTTGACGCATCCAGGGAAGCGAGACGAACGACAGAGGAAGATGGACATGGCAAGTATCTGGGAGGAAGGGACCATAGGCTGAGGGCTCAGGGGACACAGAGACGACCAGAGAAGACTTCTCAAGCTTGACAATAGACCTAAGATGACCAAAGTACGTCCTTGACGCAGGACTGACAAGGAGAATGCGCTGACCGAGAACGAGAGGGACTGAGGGAGCAGGCTGGGAAGATATGTGCCAGGCAGTGCACGGGAACTCTGGGAGAGGCTGTCCTAAGAGCAGGACATAGTGGAGATCTGCAGAAATGGTGGAGAAATGATCCAGAGAAAATACGGACTCCATAGTGAGCGATGAAGCGAACGTCTGGATTGTGGGGGGAATATCTCCGTGGGAAATGAATGGATTTGCGTCGGAACTTGACAGGCAGATAGACCACGCTCTAGGCTTTCTGACGGTATAGTCACGTGCCTGATAGCTTCAGAAACGATGGAGCTATTCAAAATATCGGAATGCCGGCACTGGGCGCCTAAAAATGACATTTGGGCGCTAAAAATCATTTCTTCGCTTTCTCCTTCGTTTCTCCATCAATTCTTCAGCTTCTTTGATCGTTCTGGTATGGGAGTTGGACTGCAGACGTGTGCATTCCTTTCTCATACCACAATTGATGTTATTCCTTCAGTTTCTTCTGCTTCTTGGCGGTTCTCGTGCGATAGATGACTGTCTGCATTGGCATTCATCTCTCGCATCAGGATAGTCGTCTTGTGTGATAGATGGCTACGATGAGGGTCCGTCATGCTTATCCTTTGCATAAGGATCTGTCAAGACCGGTTCTTCACCGATCTGATCTCTACGAGGGGTCAGGGGGTCAGGGGTTGGTCTAGCGGTAAGACCGAGATGCTACGTAGCGTAGTCGCGCTTCCCGAGTAATAGGAAGGCCGACCGAGGGTCTGACGGAGAGTCTGAGGGTAAACGGTCTACGACCGAGTGCTTGCACGAGACAGAGACGGAGAGTGCGCAGGGAGAACAGATGAGAAGTATCTTATTCGATATTCGAACTGAACTACAACAGACCGAGTATCTAGGTATTTATACTGAGTGGAACGGATGAGGCGATGTACGGGAAGTCGGGATTACCAACGAATGACGAGCGCAGTCGCGCTGCGCGCTGAGTAAGTACGGTAAGTGCGATAACCGGATTACCGATGAGTATCGTATTAGTAATGCAACGGGACGGGAACGTATAGTAACCGGAAACAAGAAAGGAAACATATTAGGTAATAGTACAGAGAGACAGAACGGACAACGCGCTCACCGATCGGTGGCGATACAGGACAGATAGCAAGAAACGGAAAAGGGAGTACATACAATAGACGGACGGCGAACGCGTGGACGCGATCGGACAATAGGGTACAGGGTGATCGGATGTCACGGTCGTGACAGTATCCCCCTCTTAGGGCCGAGCCCACGAGGCTGCAACGCGTATTCCACACCGAATGTGCGTGACCATTGTCTGGGTTTGAAAATCGGTTAGGGCATATTTAAGACTGGCCTTCGGTGACGGTAGCCCAACAAATCCTTTCCTTCATACCACCCTCGATTTAAACATGTCCGCTAGCAACACCGACAACGTCGACTGGACGCACGCCCCCTCGCCCGAGTTGGAAGGGAAGCCGACCGATTCGATCCAAGTCCAAATCGCCAAGTTCGACGAACAGTCGCGTCGGCGACGGGAGCGATTGATGAAACAGGCGGCCGAGCAAGAGGCAAGGAGGTTGGCGGAGGAGGCTGCCAGGAAGAAGGCTGAGGAAGAGGCGAGAAGGGTCGCCGAAGAGAAGCGGAAAGCCGAAGAGGAGGCGAAGCGAGTCGCCGAGGCGAAGGCGCGAGCGGATTTCGAGGCGAGGCGCAAGGCCGAGGCGGAGGTGAGGGCGAGAGAGAAAGCCGAGTCGCTGGCGGCTGGCGAGGCGATGCGGGAACGTTTAGGGCTGGGGCCGAAGCCTAAGGTGCGCCGTTGGTTTTTTTTTCTTTTCTTTATTTGATTTTTGCTGATTTATTATTGAAATAGCCCCGACAGGTGACTGCCCGCTCGAACACGGGCATAATGGGGTTCAGGCCCCCTTGTGACCGATGCAGGCGAAGCGGCAACAGTGGCGGGTGCGAGCTGGCCGACGGTGCGCGCACACCGACTTGCAGTCGGTGTCAACGATCCAAGATCAAGTGCACCTTCGGTGTGTCGACGGCCGCGATGGAGAGGTCGGCGAGTGGAGAGAAGAGAAAGCAAAGCGAGAAGACGGTGGAGGCAAACACGTCGCCGAGAGGAGGCGAAAAGAGGAAACGGTCGAAGAAGACGATCGCCGACGCCGCGAGTACAGAGGAGATCGAGGCGGCGATGGGAGGGTTCTCGGTGGCTGGGCCATCGAATCGGCCAGACCCAGTCGCGCTGGTCCTAGACCGCCGACTCGGGGAAATTGTGGCGGCGATCGACCGCAACACCAGGGAACTGGTCAAGCTCGGTCGAAAGGTAGAAGGGGTAGCCTGGGAGACGAAGAGGGTCGCAGATGCGAGGGATCCGAAAGGCAAGGGCAAGGCGATGCCCGAGGGGAGCGAAGAGCAGGAGGAGTCGGACAAGACGGACGGGGAAGGCGAAGAGTCGGGAGACGAAGACGGAGAGGGCGAGTCCGAGTAGTCGGACCGTATTTGTATTTAGTTTTCTTTTTTCTTTTTACTTTGTTTTTGTATACTATCAATAGACTTTGTTCGGTGATCCGAAAGACTTAGCGTGAGAGGCTTTCTAAGGGGCCTGGCTTAGTCGGGTAGGCTTTGTGATAGTCGGCCACGAGTTCTGATGCGTGTCCTAGCTCGGTCGCGATCAACCAAGATGTTTCTTCGTCGGTACCTTCGTAACCAGCCCATCTAACTAGGTAAAGGAGTGGGCATTGGCGTCGACGTCGGTCGAACTTTGAGTCGAGGATCTCGGTGATCTCGAACTCGGGTTCGCCGTCGACTTCGATGGGAGGTGGTGGAGGTTGTGACCGATTCGGTATTGTATTCGGTGTCGCTGGTTCGAGTTGTGAGACGTGGAAGACGGGATGGACAGCACGCATAGAGTCGGGGAGACGGATTGTGAATGATAGAGTGCCGACTTGGGCGATGATTGGGTAGGGACCGAGATTCTTCTCGGAGAGTTTCTTTGACAGTCGGGTAGACCTAAAGTACTTGGCTTTGACGAATACTTGATCACCGACTTTGAAATCGGGTGCGGGTGATCTTCTGGCGTCAGCAGGGCCTTGGTACCTTTTCTGGGCAGCAGCCATCTCTTCACGTAGGTACTCATGCAATGACTCTAAGTCAACTGCGTATTCCCGTGCCCGAGCCGACGAGAGGTCGCGCTCGGGGTGCACAGCGAGGTTCGGGTGGTATCCTTTGTTCGCGAAGAACGGTGATACACCAGTCGTAGCGCTAGGGGCATTGTTGTAGGCGAACTCGGCGAGAGGTAAGAGATCCGACCAATTGTCCTGCTGGTAGTTGCAGTACATCCTGAGGTATTGCTCGAGTGTTTGGTTAGCTCGCTCGGTCTGTCCGTCACCTTCTGGGTGATAGCCCAAAGTGAAATGTAATTTCATATCTAGGGCCTTACCGAGTGATCGGAAGAAATGCGAGACGAACTCTGAGCCTCGGTCAGACGTTACATGCGCGGGGACGCCGTGCTTAGCGAAGACGTGGAGTAAGAAGAGCTGTGCGAGCTCGGGGGAGGTTATTGTGTCGTGAGTCGGGATGAATATGGCTTGCTTTGATAGTCGGTCAATGACTACCAGTATGGCTGTAAAGCCGGATGAGGATGGGAGTTGCTCGATGAAATCCATCGAGATGGAGTTCCATGGTCGGTCGGGGACCGGTAATTGCTTGAGCATCCCATAGGGTCGGTGACGTGGCGTCTTGGCTCGGGCGCAGGACGTGCAGGACTTAACGTAGTCCTTCACGTAGGTACGAATGCCTGGCCATGTGTATTCGCGACGAATGAGCTCTAGGGTGCGGTTCTGACCGAAGTGTCCCGATAGGGGATGGTCATGCTTGTATCTGAGAACACGAAGACGTAGGTCATCGGCCTCGGGGACGTACATGCGGCCATCGAGACGTAGGTAACCAGTCTCATCGGTCGACCATCGGGGATTCGAGGTGTCCGAGAGGTGGGCTTTAGCGATGGGATCGGTCGGGAGGTTGGCTAGGATATCGGCGTGGAGACGCTCAACGTCCATGAGTGCACTAGCTCTGAGTACTGGGGCGTGTAGGCATGTCGCGCGAAGGGAGTTGGTGAGCTGTTCAGCCGTGAACACCGGTCGGAGGTTCTGTGGGTTGACTCGGGCGAAGCCCCTATCCCCCTCTTTGGGGTAGACGTCCCAGCGTCTAGTCAAGGCGTCGGGCTTTGCACCAAGTTTACCAGGTCGGAAACGAATGATCAGGTTAAAAGAAGAAAGATATTCTGATCATCGCGCTTGCCGACGGGTAAGAACCTTAGAGGTAGAAAAGTACTCCAAATTTTTATGGTCGGTCACGACGTCAATCGGGAAGGCAGTCGATGAATGCCCGAAGGGTT
This sequence comes from Scleroderma bovista, assembly GCA_037178675.1. Classification (NCBI taxonomy): domain Eukaryota; kingdom Fungi; phylum Basidiomycota; class Agaricomycetes; order Boletales; family Sclerodermataceae; genus Scleroderma; species Scleroderma bovista. The sequence goes on from JAYMGJ010000523.1 coordinate 22,369, forward strand.
TCGAGCTCGACGGGGGAGAGAGAGTAGAGTCTACCGGGCGGTAGAGGCGCTCCTTCTTCCAGTTCTATCTTGAGGTCATGTTCCCGATGAGGCGCGAGTACCGATGCTTTCGCCTTGCTAAAGACGTCGGCAAAGTCGTGGTATGCCTCGGGGACAGAGGAGAGGTCGGGAGTAGCGTCGACCGACGCAGCACGAAAGCTACCGTCAGGCTTCAGCTGGATAGAGAACTGTTGAGAGCCATCTAGCTGACAAGCCTTCAGAAAGGCTGCAGCGTTGATGAGAGCGATAGGAGGTGCCCGAAGACCGGGAGCCTGAGGCGAGTCGGTCGGGGAAGGAGACGAGACTGACGTAACGTCAAGTCTCAGCGCGCTCGGTGAGGGCGCTACAGGGTCGGGGAGTGAGCTCGGGGTTGGCACTTGCTGCGTAGATGTTCTGAACTTGATACTGCTCAGTACCCAGTCAATCGACGGATTGTATCGGGTGAGCCAGTTGTGTCCGAGAACGATCTTACAGTCAGAGTCCAACGGGGTGACATAAAATGTCATCGGGGGTGACGTCGCCAGAGGGAAAACGGATAGGTAGATCGGTTGCTTCGGTGATTATGGTGGTGGTGGTACCGTCGAATAGACGGAGAACGATCGGGGATACCGAGTAACGTGAAAGAGTGTTCATATTGGCAAATGACGGATCTACAAAACAGTGGGTAGAACCCGAATCTACTAACGCAGGAAAGGAAGGCATAGTATGGTCAACAATTGTTACAGAGGGTCGGAGAGAATTTGGATCGGAAAGAGCGGCTGCGTTGAGTCGGGCCTCCATAGGTGCACAGTTGGGAACAACGCAACTCCCACTCTGTGCGGAGTCTCGGGAGTTGCTATCTATTTTTTTGCCTCAGTGGAGGCCGTCGGTTTGGCTTCCGACGTGGTGTTCGTAGTGGTGGTGGTAGCCGCCCTAGCCTTGGCTGCTCGAGAGCCTGACTTGGGGCAGTCCTTGGCCTTGTGGCCAGTTGCACCACAGAACATGCACAGATTCATGTCGAACCTGCGCTTGCGTTCCTCTGAGGTCAGCTTGCCGTCCTTGCCGAGCTTGTCCGAAAGCTCAGTAGTCTTGCCCGACTTGTTAGTTTTCTGAGTCGGGGTTGACGACGAAGAGGACTGGGCAGCGTTGCCCGAGGATTTACCCTTATCGGTTTTACCCGACTTGGTGTTGGGGGTGTTGGTACTAGTGTTGGTAGAGGTCTTGTTCTGACGAGCGACCTCTTCCTTGCGTTCCCAATATCGGGCGTCGATCTCCTGGGTGAGGACGCGAAGACCGTTCAGAGTGCGCGGTTTACCGACGCGGCTGATCTCGTCCTTGATTCGGTCGGGGAGACCTGTGTAGAAGTGATGACGCAAGGCGCCATCGCCGTAGCCCCGAATCTGGGACGCGATACGGTTGAAGTCAACCACGTATCTGTTGGCACGATGGTTTTCCTTCATGCGGAGGTGGTCGAGCTGATGCTCAGCGTCGGCAACAGGGTCGTGAGGACCGAAGGTGGTTTGGAGTTCAATGACGAACTCTTCCCAATCGGTCATCCAGATCAGACGGTTGTGGGGGTCTCCTGCACCGAGTAGGTCTGGCTCGAACCATTTGAGAGCCATTCCTTTCAGATAGGATTGCGCGAATGTGACCTTGGTTCGGTCAGTACGAAACGCCTTCGGTCAGTCCTGGAAGTTGAGCTCGCACTGGACTAGGAATGTGCACAACTTCTTTGGATCGGTCCTGTCGAAGGTGTCGGGTTCGTGCACCTTGGTGCGAGACGAAGACTCGGATGAGCGCAAAGATCGCGCGAGTCTGTCGATAGCGATGGAGAGGTTATTGAAAATGACTAGACCGGCCTCTTCTTGGTCGGGGATGCCCTCAATAGGGTCTTCACCGCCATCATCAGGGTTTGGGTCGTCGGGACCATCACCGCCGGGACCACCGTCACCGGGGCCATTGTCATCGGGATGGTCATCACCTAGGTCATCGCCGAGGTCTTCGACGAAGGCCCCAGGTGGGCGACGCTGAGCGGGGGAGGAGGCTCTCCGAGCGGAGAAGCCTTGGAACTGGGAGACAGAGTCGGGTGAGCGCCTGAGGCTAGTCAAGGCGCTCAAAGCAGCTGCCCGACGAGTGTCGGACGCTGAGGGTTCTGGGTTGTTTGCGCGAGCGGGTTTGGATTGTCCTGGACATAGATGGTTGTGAACTCGTACAAGACTCGAGTTCGAATATACTGTCAAGACCGGTTCTTCACCGATCTGATCTCTACGAGGGGTCAGGGGGTCAGGGTTGGTCTAGCGGTAAGACCGAGATGCTACGTAGCGTAGTCGCGCTTCCCGAGTAATAGGAAGGCCGACCGAGGGTCTGACGGAGAGTCTGAGGGTAAACGGTCTACGACCGAGTGCTTGCACGAGACAGAGACGGAGAGTGCGCAGGGAGAACAGATGAGAAGTATCTTATTCGATATTCGAACTGAACTACAACAGACCGAGTATCTAGGTATTTATACTGAGTGGAACGGATGAGGCGATGTACGGGAAGTCGGGATTACCAACGAATGACGAGCGCAGTCGCGCTGCGCGCTGAGTAAGTACGGTAAGTGCGATAACCGGATTACCGATGAGTATCGTATTAGTAATGCAACGGGACGGGAACGTATAGTAACCGGAAACAAGAAAGGAAACATATTAGGTAATAGTACAGAGAGACAGAACGGACAACGCGCTCACCGATCGGTGGCGATACAGGACAGATAGCAAGAAACGGAAAAGGGAGTACATACAATAGACGGACGGCGAACGCGTGGACGTGATCGGACAATAGGGTACAGGGTGATCGGATGTCACGGTCGTGACAGGATCATTCAATATAGGCGTTATCTTCCATGTTCACTGTACCAAACCTGTTTGGTGCGTGACACCGCATTGGGGAAGGCGCCTTCTATGTCTAAAAACAGAGCGGATACGACCTTACCTTGCCTCCAGGCGTTGCGGATTGTGCTCTCGAGCAGGTGTAGGGAGTCTTCTGTTGTGCGTCCAGGTCTGCCACCGAAATGCGTGGCCGGCAACAGATTGTGGGCTTCTAGGATGTAGGACGCTCTGTCTGTGACTATGGAAGACAGTAGCTTTGTGGTGGTGTTCAGCAGGGCTATAGGGCGATATGCCTTGGGGACCGAGTAGTCGGGCTTGCCAGGTTTACATAGTATGACGGTGATGGATTCTCTCCACGGGTTGTAGTGCGTGCGTAGTTTGATTGCGGCATTGAAAAGGGGGAGGAGGTAGTCGAATAGTTGGCGGCATCTCTGGAACACGATGTTGGCGACGCTGTCCGGGCCGGGTGCTTTGTATGGGCTGAGTTTGTTGACGGCCGCTGCGAGTTGTTCTTGCGTGATCTCCGTCCAGCCTTCTATCGGTTCTAGGTACTGGTAGTCGTCTGGGACTGAGGATGACGCTGGGGGGGGCGGGAAGAGGGTGCTCGCCAGGAGGGCACTTTTCTCTTCGTTAGTAGCTGCGAGTGTTATGTTCCCGTCTGCAGACCGACTTTTGAGGGTGGGGATGCGTGACTTCCCTCCGTCACCTCCTGGGTTTGTGATATACTTGCTTGCGATCCATACGTCGTTACCTGCCATGTCTTCCAGCCAGTCTTTCCAATGCATCTCCTTGGTCACCTGGATTTCCTTGTCTAGTTCCTTCTCTTTCTCCTTTAGGTGGGTGTGGCTGATGTGTTCCGGTAACGCCCTGAACCTGTACGCCTGTTTACGTAGGTGCTTGAGTTCGTCTGCGCGTTTGGTGAGGTCTTTGGTCCACCACCATTTCTGGTGTGGGTGCGGTTTGGTCTTTGGGACCATTGCTCCGATCACGTTGCGTAGTGTCATGTCCAGGTCACACGCTGCCACCTGGAAGGACTCCACTGTGTCCAGGGGGGCAGGAGGGTCTATGCCGCTCAGCGCGTTGTTGATAGCGGTGTTGAACTTTTCCCAGTCCACTTTGCAGTAGTTCCACGAGGGACTCTCTGCTGACGCTGCCAGGGACATGTTGAACTGAGTGAGGATTGGGACGTGGTCTGTGTTGGGACCTCTCCGTTCTGGATCCGTGTCGCATGTGTGGTCTGTGCAGAAGACATTGTCGGGGCGTGTCCAGTTGCTGGAGCTAGTCGATTGGAGGGTCAGGACGTCCTTGGGAAGGATCTGCGTTAGGCCGTAGTCTGCTAAGACGTCGATTAGCTTCTGAGAGGCTTCGAGTGCTACTCCCGTAAAGAGGTGGTTGTTCCTGTCTTCGTCCCAGAGCGGGTGGTGGTGGTTGAAGTCGCCGAGCCACACCAAGTGGTCCTGTTCCGTAGGGCGGAGGGATGGCAGGTTACCTGGGAGGAACCTTTCCATCGCGGAGACGGTGTCATCATGGGTACAGTCGTTGTATATGTTGAATACAGTGCAGAGCCCCTGTGACGTCCGAAGCTGGACGACCACGACATCCGCTGATGGGAATTCAATCTGTTTCCAAGTGTCAGTGCTGATTTTGGAGCTGACTAGTGTTACCGCTCTAGGTTTTTCCCTGTTCGTATATTTGGCTGTGGGGTAGACTACTCTCCAGTGTGTGTTTGCCTTCATGTTGCCTAGCGAGTTGAGCGACGGTTCTTGTATTGCTAGGATGTCCCACTCTCCTGGGGGGATGCTGTTGATGAGCGTTAGTTGCGCGATGTGAGATTTATTGAGGTTTTGTTGCCATATTCGAAGTTTGTCCAGCATGGTATGGGTGGGTGTGTCTGTCATAGGGAGTCAGGTGAGTGTGGGGGCTCGGACTGCGCGTTGTGGGGCGTCGGTGTTGGGGAGGGGGATATGTGTATGCAAAGAGGGGAGAGTGGGGGGCCGATCTTGGGGGTTGGCGGGAGGGAGAAAGGGTAGGTGTAGGACGGAGCCTTCCCCTTGTCGGGGTTGGCAGGAGCAGGTTCTTTGGGGTCTTGTGAGGCGGCATTTGTATTCGGCTGTCTCTGCTGGATGGTTAGGGTGCCTGAGGAGGACTTGCCGAGTGTTTGTTGGAGCTGGGGGTGGCGAGTTGTGTCCTGGGTGGGGTGGGGTGATCTTGTTTGAGCTATGGGTGCGTACTGCTTGGGTGGGAGTGTTGCATGGGTCCATGGTTCACCGGTCAGAAAGTATGGGGTGGCGTTTTCCGGAATCTTGGCATTTAGCTCCTCTAGTCTCTTCATGTAGTCGGGACATCCTTTGTCCGAACTGCTGTTACGACCATGCCCAACTCCGGGTCTTATCCGGTCACTCCGGTCGCATCGCAACTCTACAGCTCAACTCCGGTCGCTCAACACTTACTCCGGTCACGCTCATGCAGATAACCTTCCGTTAAGCACGACCCTTGGTCTATGCTCCATTCGCTCGTTACCACACTTCGCCATTTACCCTGTCTTGACGTGAGTTCTCCGTGAACTCGATATATCCTATACCTTGTAGCATTTTCACCTGACCTGATTTATTTTACCCGGACCTGACTTTATTTTCATCGGACCTGACCTAGTACTTTCTCCGGTTGTCCCTTGTCCGCCTTTTAGGCTGTTTACTTGTCACCGTATATACTCGACCATAGTTCTTACTTAGTATAAGTACTCTGTAGTTTATCCTGTACTCCTCAGTCTGAAATCAACTTAGTCACTACTCCAGTCTCTGCCCGTCTCCATCTCTATCTTCTTGACCGGAACCTACGCAAGGGATCAACGCTCGTTGTCCTTAGTCGTTGAATCCAAGTGGTCACCAACTCTGGCCGGACTAATCTTTTGTCCAGCCCTCTGCTCTCCCCCTTCGTCCGCTTTCGTCCGGACTTGACCGGACCCCCTACCGGAGTAGACCCGGACTTGACAGAACTGCCATGTGAGGTGGATTTACAATTTACGCAGTAGTTTGTTTGGTAGGCGTTGCATAGGTGTTCCCAGTGGGGGCCTCCGCATGTCCCGCAGGTGTCCTTCTCCTCTTTGCAGTCCTTCGAGAAATGTCCCCATCTCTGGCACTTGAGGCAGCGCAAGGGTTCTTTCTTGTCTTTGTGGGCGCAGAGCTTGGAGTGATTGAGGTAGAGACTGATGCTGATGAGTTTGTTTGCGGCTTGTGGGGAGGTCAGGGAGAGGAGGACATGGGCTACGCGCTGTTTGAAGCTGCGACGGGCTGGGTCTTTGATCCACTTGATGGCGCTGACCGATTCTGCAGGGAATCTGTTCTCTTGTTCGATTTTCCGTAGAATATCCGGATCTGTGAGGTCAGTGAGGACTGGAACAAAGGGGACTACCATGTTGAATAATCTGTCTTTGACTCGTGCTTTCCTGTCTAGTTTCTTGAGGAAGGTCGCTTTTCTGGTTGGTTCCTTTATCCAGTTTACTGCTTCAGCGCTGGGGAGTTCGAGGATGAGTCCTCCATTTCTGAGCTTGGTTAGAGCTCTGATCTTGAGGGATGGGGCGGCATCGTCTTCCAGGGGGATGAGCGCTTGCTGGAGGATTGTGATTACTGCATTCCTGGGGGTGTCTTCCCTGATGCTGGGATGATCTGGGTCGATGTCAACTAGGAGCTGTCTTTCTTTTATCGCAGCATTTCCTTTCGCATAGTCGGAGATGGGATATTTGAGGGGAGGTTGTCCGTCGTCTGCTGGGGGGGAAGGGTCTGCCAAGAGGGCCTCCCTGTATGTTGCAGCCGGAGTGGCAGTGGTAGAGGCTTGTTGACGGGGAATTTCTTCGAGTTTAGCCAATATCTGTGGGCATAGTGTGACCAGTTCTTCCACTGATTCATTGATTACCTGGGCTGTAATCTGTAAGTCATTGTTTGCTATGTTGGCTGCTCTTGTTATCATTTCTGCCGCTTCCCTGTTAATTTGTGTGGTGTCCTGGATTTCTTGTATTACTTCTTTCAGGCGGAGGATCTGGTTCTCGAAGTCAGAGAGGCGTGCTGCGTCTGGGTTGGGGAAGTGGGTGGTTGTGGGTGGGTGAGGGGGGAGCGCAGGCGGCGTGGCGTCGAGGATGATTGCTACGGCGCGTAAAGCCTCCGCTGTGATGGCTGTGACGCCTGGGCCTGAGAGTGCTATATTAAGTAATACCAGGCTTAGCGAGGAGTGATCAGGGTCCTGGCTGGGAGTGATTAGTAGGTGCTCGGCTAAGTGTTTCAGGGCCTGGTCTTTGGTGTTCATAGACGAGGAGAATTTAGGATTGTTGAGTAGGTCTTCTTTGGTTCTGCCTGTCGCGAGTCTGCCATATGTCGAGGTCTGTCGTCTGGTGTATACTGTGGTTCTAGGGGGGGGAGCCTGGGAGGAGGGGGTTGAAGCCGTCGGGGTATTCGTCGGTGGGGCCGACACTATGTTGGGCGGTTCATTGTCTACTACTAGTGGGGGGGACATGTTAGTAGTGTACTGGGCGAGTCTACGGAGTAGATGAAACAGAGTGGTACTATGCTGTTTAACGTCGTAACGTGCACGACGGGCTCAACAACAGGCAGGGTGATGAGTTTTGAACTTGCTGGTCCGGGGTCCTGATCAGGGTGCCACGTGGAGCGGAGTCAAGGAGCGTTTTTGCTTTTCCAAGGTTGCTGATAGAAAGGTCACCGTTCTACTCACCATTGGGTATACCTCTGACGAGGCCTTGTCAAATGCATGGTACTTCTGCGACAATATGTTGCGGAGCTCGGACAATGCCCTCAAATATCATATAGAGGTGATGCAGCATTGTGCAAAAAGGATGGAGGACATTGAGATGCTAACCCATGCACCAAATGCATTGCGGCAGAAATGGGAGGAGTCTTTGGGTGGTAGGTAAACATTGTATGAATACCTACATATATGTTCATCACAACAATAATTGGTTAATCAAATATCGGCCAAAGCGACACATGTGATATAATGTTGCCGGCCAAAGTCTGAGCTGTGGCTGCAACACCCGGCCAGGTTAACAATGAGGCAGAAATCACACAGGGAACACATCGGCATGAATGGGAATAGCACATGTCTGGGTGGAGGTGTCGTCCACATCTTCCAATACAATGGGTGCTGCAAGTTGATACCTTATGCCGGTCGTCAAGTTTGCAGCTGTGATGGCTGTAACCAATCATGGCCGGGTGGCAGTGGTGGCCTCCACTATGACAAGTACAGCCACAGTATCACGGCAAAAGAAAGGTATGCCACAGCAATGTGGCCAGAGAACCAGGGATAGCCGCTGCTGCCGAAGGACTGTTAGCAGCATGGCGGCCAAAGCAGCAGGGTAGCCATGGAATTGCGGCCAAGGGGCTAGAAGTAGCAGAGTAGGCCCTGCCTCCTGCAGTTCCCAAGGCACGCCGCTAAAGTGGTGTCACACAATGTGTCAAGCCCCATATGATGGTGTCCCATGATTACATAACAGCCCCAGGTGCCGTATCATCTATATGAGCAGGAGGCCCTGGATATAGTGTTCTCTATTCTATTATAGAGCCCAACAAATAGGAGTGAGTAGGAGGGCTGCAGTGCCAGTGTCCCGTGCTTTGCATCAGGCCCTAAATATGGTTTGCCATTTCTGTTGGCAGGCCAGACGAATAGTGTGTTTTGGGCTTTGATCAGGCTGTAACAACAGAGTCCCTTTCTTACCAAAGGGCCATGGAACTATTGTCCCTTGCATTCCAATGGGCTGTGCAGAGACTGTACCTTTAAGGGGTGCTAGCCACAGGTGTGGTGTCCCATAACGCTGGGCAAGCCCTGGAGACAGCATCATTTATAGTCAGTGTGCCCAGCTCAGTCTGACAGGCAATGGCCATGGTATCCCATAGCATTGGGCAGGCCCTAGCAGACATGTTATCTAGCTATGCAGGCAAACCTTGCAAGTACATTTTAAAGTGACAAGCCATGAATGGAGTGTCCCAGAGGATTAAACAAGCCCTCAATGCGGGAACAACTATATAGTTGGGAAGGCATGTGGATAGGTGTCCCATTGAGTGCGTTGGGCCACAAAGTTGATCTCCCTGTATACCCATTAGGCCCTAGATACTATGTCCTCTATATAGATGTATCACCGTGCATATAGTGTTAAGTAACTACCGTTAGGCCAAGATCCAGCACGAGGAACCATCGGCACTAAATTGATGCAGCAATAGATGCGGCCAACACATAACACCCCGCACCACATATCGTCGGCACCACATATCAGCGGCACTGCATATCAGCGGCACAAAATCTCATCGGCACATCATCTCATTGAACATGCCGGAGTGTTGACTTTGCCACACTGTTGACCATGCCGCAATGCTGATTGACCGGCTCACTATGGTGTTATTGCTGCCGTCAGATTTCACCACACTGCCTCCATTGCATACTGGCTCACTTATTCTATTGGTATGCTACTCCTCTGAGCCCGAGTATTTTCATGATGACACCCATTTGTCCGGCTTAAGACTTTCACCCTACCCCGCGATGACAACAGAGCCATGGGCCCACCATTGTCACTTGGTGACAATGCTGTCGGGGGCTGACCCCTAGTCATAAGCCTCACTTCTGCCAGCCCGTGTAGCACGGCCGATTGTCATCGTCCGCTGACCATATAACACGGCCTACCCAGGTGCATGGGCTCGCACATAGGCAAGCGGGTGCCTCATGTTCACCTGTGTTGATCACAGCTTGAATATTACATGGATTTCCCCTAGTGATGAACTCCTAGGAAACCAACATCAGTGATCAGCCACAAGTCACAAACCAGAGTCATAATCACCAGTCATTCCCATACTGTTGTACAGCCCAGGGTCTTCAATGATCAATGCCATATCAAACATTGTTGGTGCAGTGGAATAGGTAATAGATCCATGCAATTTGAAAATTTGTTTGGTAGCACTGACATACGTTAAAATGGAGATGGACTTATAGACATCAAGCTCATCAGCAATTTGTCGAGTGTCTGAAGTGTCTGGCACAGACCATGTCAGACATGTCAGACACATCAGGTGTCCCAGACCTGTGTCTGAATTCAGGTGCATTCCTTTCTGGGTCAGGCATAATTGTCTGGAGTTTGTCTGGTCACAGTCTATTCAGCCCGCTGTGCGCTTAAGTGAGGGAAGAGGTCAGAACAACCAACAACCAACACCAAATGACAGCAAAATGCGAGTGGTGGTCTTCCTTTGCGTTTCTGGTATTTAATCTCCTCAGGGGGATGTGCTGCACACCTTCAGGCAGGATGCAGGAGGGAAGGGAAGGGCTTCTGATGGGGATGGAATGCGACTTGGGATGGTATTGACTCCTCTTCAGCCTACCACAGTGGTTAGGAAGAGTCCTGGGATAGAAGAGCAATGATAGATTGGCAACAGGGGTGTAACAGCAGTGATGGAGCAACAGGGAAGCAAGGGGACAGTTCCTGCTTCAAGAATGCGATGGACAGTGATGGGATGGAGTGGACAGTGATGCTAGACTGCACTTCAGCCTAGAGAAATGATCAGATACAAGATATATCTGATAAACAACAATATAGGAGCTTTAGGCCAGCACTGAGTGACCTACAAGTCCAAAGACAGAGATAGAGCTTATAGACAGTGAGGGAGAGTGAATGTGGTCGCTTTATTGAGGGGGAAGCAGACACTTCCTTGCAGCCTTTGGCTGCTGGTTTATATACAGGAGGGGCTGTGGCCCTGTAAGCACAAATGACTAAGTGCTTGGTAAGAGATTGGTAAGAAATTTGTAAGCGATTGATAAGCAGTGTGATCAGGCTGAGTCATCGATGGGGAGAGCCTGAACAAGCTGCTGAGCCAAGGGAAAGAGCAAAAACATAGGTAAAAAGGGGTGTATAACCAAGAATATGGAAAAATCATTGCATGGGGCCCAAAAGAGAGGGAGAAAGCATGGGATGAGTAGATCGAAGCTAAATGAGCATATGCGATGACATAATGCATATGAATCATAGGGGCATGAGTCATGAATTGATAAGCAGCATGATAAGCATGATTTGAAGGATGATTGGTAAGTGATTGGTAAGGGGAGTAATGGGGATTAGTAATGCCAAGAGGGGATGAATAATGCGCAGCAGAGTGAGTCAGAGTGAGCCAGAGTGACTCTGTGTGACTCAGACAGAAGGGAAGCACAACGTGTGATTGATTGAACTTTAGATCTGGAGATGAGCTTCTGAAGCAGTGCCACTGATGGGAGTGGCTGGGGGATAATAAAAGAATTGATCCGACCAGAAGAGCAGTGTCAGGGGGCCTGGAATGACAAGTAGAGTCACAGCTGGTCACAGAGTGTCACAAATCCCTTGGATTGAGCTTCTGTAGAGCAAAAACGCGAAATTTGGTGCTCCCGAAGTGCAGTCTTCCCTTGAGCAGTAAGGGGAAGGTTCTGTACTCTATTAGGGCTCCTAAGAAGGGTTCTAGAGCACTGTTTCATTCGTGTTTGTTGTGGGATAGCAGGGAAGAGAATCGCAAGTAGCGGATTTGACATGTCCAGGGAAGCGAGATGAATGATAGAGGGAGATGGATGTGACAGGACTCTGGGATGAAAGGACCATATGCAGAGGACTCAGGAGACACAGAGATGACCAGGTATGAATTTTCAAGTCTAATGATAGACTTGAGATGACCAAAGTATGTGCGCGATGCAGGACTGACGAGGAGAACGCGCTGACCGAGAACAAGAGGGACTGAGGGAGCAGGCTGGGAAGATATGTACCAGACAGTACACAGGAGCTCAGGGAGAGGCTGTCCCAAGAGCAGGACATAGTTGAGGTCTGCTGCAATAGCGGAGAAACGTTCCAGAGAAAATGTGGACTCCATAGTGAGTGATGAAGCGGGTGTCTGGATTGCGGGTGGAATATCTCTGTGGGAAATGAACAGATTTACGTCGGAACTTGACAGGCAGATAGACCATGGTCTAGGCTCCATGATGGTATAGTCACATGATTGATAGCTTCAAAAATGGCGGAGCTATTCAAAATATCGGAATGCCGGCACTGGGCGCCTAAATTTGACATTTGGGCGCTAAAAAATGATTCTTCCTTTTCTCCTTTGTTTCTCTATCGTTTCTTCTGCTTCTTTGGTTGTTCTGGTATGGGAGTTGGACTGCAGTAGGTTGCATTCCTCTCTCATACTGAAATGATCATCAATCCTCGGATTCTTCTGCTTCTTGGCAGTTCTTGTGTGAGGGATGACTGCCAGATGATGGCATTCATCTCTTGCTCCAGGATAGTCATTCTTGTGCGATAGATGACTATGACAAGCTTGTATTCATTCTTCGCATAAGGATAGTCTTGACTTTGTGTGATATGGATAGCGAGGGCTGTCTGTATCCCTCAAGTCGGGACAATCTTTCAACAGATCTTGGGTGCATTCTTCGCATTAGTTTCATCGGCTAACTTTCTCCATGTCCACAATACCAAACACGTTTGGTGCGTGACATCGCGTGGGCTTTGCCTTTGTTCTCTTTTTGGAATTGTGGACTTCTGGGATGACATTAGGGCGCCTATTGTCTTCATCCCCTCCATCATCTGCCCCAAGTTTTAATTCTGATCCACTAGGAGTTGAGACACCATCTGGCACTCAAAGCATGAATGAATGTAAGTCTACCATCCACTTTGCACTAGGTCACAATCAGACTTACCATTGACTAATGTTTCGTCTTCATCAACAGCTTCACTTTCACCTTCAAGATTGTCATCAATGACTTGGCTCACTTCCTCAGTTTGCAGCAGCCAGGTCACTTTCTTCATAAAGGCTGAGTTGGGTTTCTTGAACCATTCAGTTTGACTCGATGCCTTCATTGACAGATCATATTCAATACATGCGGCATGCTGAATGCCAACCTGAATTGTGGCTGCCCTATGGGAGTCTTCCACCGCCTTTGCTGCCTTCTCAGCCTGCACAACTTCTGCAGGACGTCTAGGTGCAGGTAAGTCAGGCTTGCCAGGATGTGCATGCTTGTTTGGTGACCATGTGCCGATAGCATGTGTCGGCTGGCTCGCCATGTCAGTGATAGGTGACTGAGGAAGGGGTGATGTTTGGGTGACTGCCACATTTTTTTTTTTTTTCTTCGTCAGCCACTGTTTAAAACTGCACAGTTGATATGACAGATCTACTCCAAATGACAGCTCAGATGGGACCAGCATGCCGGTCGATAAACGTTTGCAGTTACCATGCCTCGCTGCCCGCCAGCACGTCCATTTGGCCACAGAGTCTATGTCTGTGGTGTCGACGGCTGCACCAAGACATGTTCGACTCAAGGTGGTATGAAACAGCATATGCAAAAGTGGCACCTCAACCGCAGGATTCGTCCACAGCCGTTCAACCCCACTGAAACGGAGGAAGCCTATCAAGATTACGACTTTGCTGATGGTGTGGATCTGCCTGGGCCACATGAAGATAACGCAGGTGCAGGGCAAATTCCTCGAGAGCAGAAAGTGAGCTATCACCCCATCCTTGATGGTACATCTGTTTCCATCAATACATCCCATAAAAGTGCTGACCATCACTGCATAGGAACACCATGCGATCATGCCGGGTGTTATCTGCCACCTGGTGTCATGCACCAAACGTGTTTGGTACTGTGGACATGGAGAAAGTTAGCCGATGAAACTAATGCAAAGAATGCACACCCAAGATCTGTTGAAAGATTGTCCCGACTTGAGGGATACAGACAGCCCTCGCTATCCATATCACGCAAAGTCATGACTATCCTTATGTGAAGGATGAATACAAGCTTGTCATAGCCATCTATCGCACAAGAATGACTATCCTGGAGCAAGAGATGAATGCCATCGTCTGGCAGTCATCCCTCGCACAAGAACCGCCAAGAAGCAGAAGAATCCAAGGATTGATGATCATTTCAGTATGAGAGAGGAATGCAACCTACTGCAGTCCAACTCCCATACAAGAACAACCAAAGAAGCAGAAGAAACGATAGAGAAACGAAGGAGAAAAGGAAGAATCATTTTTAGCGCCCAAATGTCAAATTTAGGCGCCCAGTGCCGGCATTCCAATATTTTGAATAGCTCTGCCATTTTTTGAAGCTATCAATCATGCGACTATACCATCATGGAGCCTAGACCATGGTCTATCTGCCTGTCAAGTTCCGACGTAAATCTGTTCATTTCCCACGGAGATATTCCACCCGCAATCCAGACACCCACTTCATCACTCACTATGGAGTCCACATTTTCTCTGGAACGTTTCTCCGCTATTGCAGCAGACCTCAACTATGTCCTGCTCTTGGGACAGCCTCTCCCTGAGCTCCTGTGTACTGTCTGGTACATATCTTCCCAGCCTGCTCCCTCAGTCCCTCTTGTTCTCGGTCAGCGCATTCTCCTTGTCAGTCCTGCGTCGCGCACATACTTTGGTCATCTCAAGTCTATCGTTAGACTTGAAAATTCATACCTGGTCGTCTCTGTGTCTCCTGAGTCCTCTGCATATGGTCCTTTCATCCCAGAGTCCTGTCATATCCATCTCCCTCTATCATTCATCTCGCTTCCCTGGACACGTCGAATCCGCTACTTGCGATTCTCTTCCCTGCTATCCCACAACAAACACGAATGAAACAGTGCTCTAGAACCCTTCTTAGGAGCCCTAATAGAGTACAGAACCTTCCCCTTACTGCTCAAGGGAAGACTGCACTTCGGGAGCACCAAATTTCGCGTTTTTGCTCTACAGAAGCTCAATCCAAGGGATTTGTGACACTCTGTGACCAGCTGTGACTCTACTTGTCATTCCAGGCCCCCTGACACTGCTCTTCTGGTCGGATCAATTCTTTTATTATCCCCCAGCCACTCCCATCAGTGGCACTGCTTCAGAAGCTCATCTCCAGATCTAAAGTTCGATAAATCATAGGTTGTGCTTCCCTTCTTTCTGAGTCACACAGAGTCACTCTGGCTCACTCTGACTCACTCTGCTGCGCATTATTCATCCCCTCTTGGCATTACTAATCCCCATTACTCCCCTTACCAATCACTTACCAATCATCCTTCAAATCATGCTTATCATGCTGCTTATCAATTCATGACTCATGCCCCTATGATTCATATGCATTATGTCATCGCATATGCTCATTTAGCTTCGATCTACTCATCCCATGCTTTCCCCCTCTCTCTTGGGCCCCATGCAATGATTTTTCCATATTCTTGGTTATACACCCCTTTTTACCTATGTTTTTTCTCTTTCCCTTGGCTCAGCAGCTTGTTCAGGCTCTCCCCATCGATGACTCAGCCTTATTACACTGCTTATCAATCGCTTACCAATTTCTTACCAATCTCTTACCAAGCACTTAGTCATTGTGCTTACAGGGCCACAGCCCCTCCTGTATATAAACCAGCAGCCAAAGGCTGCAAGGAAGTGTCTGCTTCCCCCTCAATAAAGCGACCACATTCACTCTCCCTCACTGTCTATAAGCTCTATCTCTGTCTTTGGACTTGTAGGTCACTCAGTGCTGGCCTAAAGCTCCTATATTGCTGTTTATCAGATATATCTTGTATCTGATCATTTCTCTAGGCTGAAGCGCAGTCTAGCATCACTGTCCATCGCATTCTTGAAGCAGGAACTGTCCCCTTGCTTCCCCTCTGCTCCATCACTGCTGTTACACCCCTGTCATCAATCTATCATCGCTTTTCTATCCCAGGACTCTTCCTAACCACTGTGGTAGGCTGAAGAGGAGTCAATACCATCCCCAGTCGCATATCATCCCCATCAGAAGCCCTTCCCTTCCCTCCTGCATCCTGCCTGAAGGTGTGCAGCACATCCCCCTGAGGAGATTAAATACCAGAAACGCAAAGGAAGACCACCACTCGCATATTGCTGTCATTTGGTGTTGGTTGTTGGTTGTTCTGACCTCTTCCCTCACTTAGGCACACACCGGTTCCCCACCCCCTCCAAAGCCGAGTCCCCTTCCTGATGACTATAGTCCCTATGAGAGTAGGGCCGCCTTCCAACTTGCTGAATTCCTGTACAAGTGCGAACAGATGTCCGCCGCCAAGATTGATGAATTACTAGCTATCACGGCTTCAATATACAACAGGGATCTACCATTCCATTCACACAAGCACATGTACGATACAATAGACGCTACAACCCATGGGGATTCCCCTTGGCAGTCATTCTCTGTGACATATTCAGGTGCCATACCTGATGACCCTCCCTCTTGGATGTCCGCCGAGTATGATGTATGGTACCGCGATCCGAAGGTCATGCTTGAGCATCAACTCACCAACCCCGATTTCAAAGGCGAAATTGACTATGCCATGAAAGTCGTTGTTTATGAAGTTGGACGCCAGGAAGTATGTGACCTGATGTCTGGCCAGTGGGCGTTTGAACAGTCTGTAAGTAATCTGTTTTGAATTGCCATTCATGTGTCTGATATCGATGCTGCTGGTCTCAGGACACCATTGTGAAAGATGCCAACACACATGGTGCAATGTTTGTGCCGGTGGTTCTCAGCAGTGACAAGACTACGGTGTCAGTGGTGACGGGGCATACAGAATACTACCCCCTGTACGTCTCACTTGGGAACATACACAACAATGTCCACTGGGTGCACTGTGATGCCGTGACAATCCTTGCATTTCTTGTGATTCCCAAGAGTAAGTATGTTGGGTGATATACTACTTTGTTCATTCTGTACTCATTTGTACGAATACAGCTGATGAGGCGCACAAGAATGACCCTGCATTCTGCCGTTTTCGCCGCTGTGAGTCAAAGTGTGGATTTGGGTCGGAGTAATAACCCAAACACAACACCAACAAAGGACTATGAAAATGTGCGAGTGGTGGTTTACCTCCACGGTGTCCAGAGAGGATATGCTGAGGAGGGGGAAAGGGGATCTACACCAACAGGGTGATGCAGACGGTGATGCAGGATACTCCTGGGGTACAGTAGTAATAGAAGACGAAGGGGATAGGGGTCTGGACTCTTCCTAAGGCCTAGGAAGTGTCAAAGCGGGGATTGGGTTGACTGGGACTGAAACAGTGATACTACACCTAGAGGTTGGTGCAGCAAAGGGGCAAGGGGGCTCCTGACGTCCAGAAGCAATGGGATATGAAGGATAGACAGGCTAGACTCCGCTTGAGCCTAGAGAAATACTTGGACTTGAATAGATTGAATAAAACTTGAATATCAGAGTCTTTAGACCTTCACTGAAGCCTACAAGACTCAAAGAGCTGAGGGGATACTGACTGAGAGAGTCTGAGAGAGGGATAATTTCGTGCAATTGGGTCTTCTTTCACTGGGCTGAGCCCAGGGGTTTAAATACATGGGGGGGCACAGCATTAAAGTACAAAAAGAGAAGGGAGTAAGCAGAATTTGTCAAGGATTGGAAAGGGATTGGTAAGAGCTTTGTAAGGGGTTTGTAAGCGATCAGTAAGCAATGGATAAGCAGGAATGAGTAAGCATAGGAAGCATGAATAAGCTGCCGAGGCAAGGAATGAGTAAGCTGCATGACAAGATTGATTGGTAAGGGAGTGAGTCATCAGCTGAGTAATATACCAAAAATGCGAAAGGGATAGAGTAATACTGATGACAAGAGAGCATCAGTAAGCAAGGGATGAGTCACTGCACAGCAGAAGGAGTCATTGATGCACAGCCTAAGAAGTTTGATGGGGGGGCTGTGTACCATCAGGAATTTGATGGGACAACAATGGGGAAGATCTGAGATTAATAGGGGGATTGATCCGAGACAAAACAGCCACAAGAAGGGTACCAGGGGTCCAGAGGTCTTTTGGGGGGTCAGCATACACTAAGGTATAGTGCATGTGTTCTAGCGCCGCTGAAGCACAACCATGGGCTCCCTTGACGAGCTCTCTTCTGGGAAAGAACGAGAGAGGGTTCTTCTTCCTAATAGCACAATAAAGTGGGGGAATAACTGTCATGGTGCTGGGGGACGTCGTCTGAAAGTAGGGAAGCAGATAGAGTATTGAATTCGATGCATCCAGGGAAGCGAGATGAACGACAGAGGAAGATGGACATGGCAAATATCTGGGAGGAAGGGACCATAGGCTGAGGGCTCAGGGGACACAGAGACGACCAGAGAAGACTTCTCAAGCTTGACAATAGACCTAGTAAGATGACCAAAGTACATCCTTGACGCAGGACTGACGAGGAGAACACGCTGACCGAGAACAAGAGGGACTGAGGGAGCAGGCTGGGAAGATATGTGCCAGGCAGTGCACGGGAACTCTGGGAGAGGCTGTCCTAAGAGCAGGACATAGTGGAGATCTGCAGCAATAGCGGAGAAATGATCCAGAGAAAATACAGACTCCATAGTGAGCGATGAAGCGAACGTCTGGATTGCGGGGGGAATATCTCCGTGGGAAATGAACAGATTTGCGTCGGAACTTGACAGGCAGATAGACCACGTTCTAGGCTCTCTGATGGTATAGTCACGTGCCTGATAGCTTCAGAAATGACAGAGCTATTCAAAATATCGGAATGCTGGCACTGGGCACCTAAAAATGATGTTTGGGTGCTAAAAATCATTTCTTCTCTTTCTCCTTCGTTTCTCCATCAATTCTTCGGCTTCTTTGATCGTTCTGGTATGGGAGTTGGACTGCAGACGTGTGCATTCCTTTCTCATACCACAATTGATGTTATTCCTTCAGTTTCTTCTGCTTCTTGGCGGTTCTCATGCAATGGATGACTGTCTGCATTGGCATTCATCTCTCGCATCAGGATAGTCGTCTTGTGTGATAGATGGCTACGATGAGGGTCTGTCGTGCTTATCCTTCGCATAAGGATCATTCAATATAGGTGTTATCTTCCATGTTCACTGTACCAAACCTGTTTGGTGCGTGACATCGGATGCCAGGATGATGGGCGCAACAACAGCTCCTGGCAGCAGGCAGCCCTGTCCTATTGGTAAGTATTTCCTCCTAGAGTGCTAAACTGATTACTTTACTGACTTGAACTTCCCACCACCACTCCCTGGTTCACATCTTGTCATATTGGCATGTATTTTCTGTCACATCACTAAATGCTTGTTGAGATTCATATGAGACATTTTTGGCAAAGTCAGGGTTCGCCATCAGCTCACGGACACAGTCAACTGGGTTCTGCATCCAAAGTTCAACTTCCTCTTCTTTGTGTTTCCTGTTTATGCGCACTAAATTACCTTTAATTGTGACCACCTTCAGTTCCCATTGTGAGGCTTGATGTCATATCCATACTTTTCCCAGTTGCAACTCTGGTCTAACCCTGGCCCACCTGACCTCTCCTTAGGCATAGACACAACTCCGGATCTAGTCCAGCCATCTCCAGCCCTGTAGCTGCACTCCAGCTCAACTCTGGTCACTACGTCCATCTCCACCTCAGGACCAACCCCTGTCTCCCTCTAGACAGATCCACAGTCTAACTCCTCCATGTCGGACCTGTACCTACCATTAGTCGCTACTCCGTTTCAGTCTGGCCACTCCCCTTGTCTGGTCTGCAACCTAGCCCAACTCCGGCTGGTACATCCAACTCCGGCTCAGGTCTGCTCCTGTTCTGCTCCGCTTCCCCTGATAGGTCCACCAATGGCCTTGGACATTTCCATGTCCAACTCCAGACCTTCCTCCGGTGTAACAGTGTAACTTTTTATCTTATCGTACCATAGTATCTTATCTAGTGCATCTTACCTGTAGGCCTGTCTAGACTACAGCCTTGTGCTGTACATGCTGTATCCCTTGATGACATTAGCATAGCCTTACCACAGGATGGCAGGTGTGTTCACTGCCTTGTACAGCCTACAGCCTCATGGATAGCCTTGCACAGGACACGTGTAGTATAGTATATATACTGCTGCAATCCAGCACCCAGAGGCTCTCCATTCGAGCTCTCTTTGGATCTTTGCTCTAAGATCTCTAATCCTATCCTCCTCAGAGTCTTTCGTGTGGTAGTTCTTTGGGTTGTTTGCCCTTAGGGTTGTCTCACTAGAGCTCGAATCTACCCATCTACTACTTGTCTACCACGCGCTGTTCCCCAGCCTTATAAAGGGAAACTATACCTGGACTCCAGGGTTAAGGAGCTTTGATTCAAACCTTTCACGTTCACACATGGCCAGCCTTTAGTGCCGTTCCCTGTAGCCCACTTGGGTTTGGGAGTTTCTAGTACATCCTCGTTTACGTATCGTACACCAGCCCAGGGTCATGCCTGGTGTCTGTAGGGCGGCTCCCGTTCAAGCACGGTTCATACCCGCAAGGAGATTGAGCCATAGTTACCCGTAGTTCCTCCATCCATGGAGAGGTAGACCTGTGATCTGCAGCCAGTGGCCGTTTGTTTCTGCATAGCTGTGCCACTGCCCTGACCCGGTGAGCGTGACAGGCGAACAGAAGCTTACGCTTAGTTCATTGGAACACCTGTGGGGATCTAGTCCCAGTATATTGCTACTCCTACATTACCCCGCTACTTAGTCACCATACCTCCCTACGAGTACTCCTTCAGTCAGGCAGGTCGCCTGACGGTGTCACGCACCAAACAGGTTTGGTACAGTGAACATGGAAGATAACACCTATATTGAATGATCCTTATGCAAAGGATAAGCACGACGGACCCTCATCGTAGCCATCTATCGCACAAGAAGACTATCCTGATGCGAGAGATGAATGCCAATGCAGACAGTCATCTATCGCACGAGAACTGCCAAGAAGCAGAAGAAACTGAAGGAATAACATCAATTGTGGTATGAGAAAGGAATGCACACGTCTGCAGTCCAACTCCCATACCAGAACGATCAAAGAAGCCGAAGAATTGATGGAGAAACGAAGGAGAAAGAGAAGAAATGATTTTTAGCGCCCAAACATCATTTTTAGGTGCCCAGTGCCAGCATTCCGATTGTTTGAATAGCTCTGTCATTTCTGAAGCTATCAGGCACGTGACTATACCATCAGAGAGCCTAGAACATGGTCTATCTGCCTGTCAAGTTCCGACGCAAATCTGTTCATTTCCCACGGAGATATTCCCCCCGCAATCCAGACGTTCGCTTCATCGCTCACTATGGAGTCTGTATTTTCTCTGGATCATTTCTCCGCTATTGCTGCAGATCTCCACTATGTCCTGCTCTTAGGACAGCCTCTCCCAGAGTTCCCGTGCACTGCCTGGCACATATCTTCCCAGCCTGCTCCCTCAGTCCCTCTTGTTCTCGGTCAGCGTGTTCTCCTCGTCAGTCCTGCGTCAAGGATGTACTTTGGTCATCTTACTAGGTCTATTGTCAAGCTTGAGAAGTCTTCTCTGGTCGTCTCTGTGTCCCCTGAGCCCTCAGCCTATGGTCCCTTCCTCCCAGATATTTGCCATGTCCATCTTCCTCTGTCGTTCATCTCGCTTCCCTGGATGCATCGAATTCAATACTCTATCTGCTTCCCTACTTTCAGACGACGTCCCCCAGCACCATGACAGTTATTCCCCCACTTTATTGTGCTATTAGGAAGAAGAACCCTCTCTCGTTCTTTCCCAGAAGAGAGCTCGTCAAGGGAGCCCATGGTTGTGCTTCAGCGGCGCTAGAACACATGCACTATACCTTAGTGTATGCTGACCCCCCAAAAGACCTCTGGACCCCTGGTACCCTTCTTGTGGCTGTTTTGTCTCGGATCAATCCCCCTATTAATCTCAGATCTTCCCCATTGTTGTCCCATCAAATTCCTGATGGTACACAGCCCCCCCATCAAACTTCTTAGGCTGTGCATCAATGACTCCTTCTGCTGTGCAGTGACTCATCCCTTGCTTACTGATGCTCTCTTGTCATCAGTATTACTCTATCCCTTTCGCATTTTTGGTATATTACTCAGCTGATGACTCACTCCCTTACCAATCAATCTTGTCATGCAGCTTACTCATTCCTTGCCTCGGCAGCTTATTCATGCTTCCTATGCTTACTCATTCCTGCTTATCCATTGCTTACTGATCGCTTACAAACCCCTTACAAAGCTCTTACCAATCCCTTTCCAATCCTTGACAAATTCTGCTTACTCCCTTCTCTTTTTGTACTTTAATGCTGTGCCCCCCCATGTATTTAAACCCCTGGGCTCAGCCCAGTGAAAGAAGACCCAATTGCACGAAATTATCCCTCTCTCAGACTCTCTCAGTCAGTATCCCCTCAGCTCTTTGAGTCTTGTAGGCTTCAGTGAAGGTCTAAAGACTCTGATATTCAAGTTTTATTCAATCTATTCAAGTCCAAGTATTTCTCTAGGCTCAAGCGGAGTCTAGCCTGTCTATCCTTCATATCCCATTGCTTCTGGACGTCAGGAGCCCCCTTGCCCCTTTGCTGCACCAACCTCTAGGTGTAGTATCACTGTTTCAGTCCCAGTCAACCCAATCCCCGCTTTGACACTTCCTAGGCCTTAGGAAGAGTCCAGACCCCTATCCCCTTCATCTTCTATTACTCCTGTACCCCAGGAGTATCCTGCATCACCGTCTGCATCACCCTGTTGGTGTAGATCCCCTTTCTGTAGCAACAAAACTGGGGCAACAGCAACGGGGTAGCGCAAGCGTACCTTTGATTAGCTAGTAGCTGGTTCTTGAAGTTGAGTTGTTTGAAGTAGCAAGTAATGAGAGAACAGTTGAACTGTATTGAACTAAAGAACTACAGGGAATCCTACAGGGTATATATACCTGTGGTACATGGTCTGTGCGTAGATAAGTATTATTCTTGCCTATTTCACCATATTCCCATATGTAGTAGCTGCAGTTTCCATAAATGTAGTTATCTGGAAACGTGCCTGTAACGTGCATCAGCATGTGTTATACACGTGCCTTGCATGTGATAGTTCCAGCTATTTTGTGGAGCCGGTCATGTGATCTACCAGTAATCCGGTTGACACTACTCCGAATCACATGTAACTGTGATCTCTGGAAATCTCCAAGATTAGATTAAGATAAGATATAATCATACTTTCTTGTCGACACTCCTCCTCGCTAAGACTTGAACTCTAGAAGGTTCAGTCACGAGCGATTGTCTTGGAATTTCTGCCATGTCAGATTCTTCGTCATCATATCAGCTTTCTGCTGATCAGTGGGAACATAGTCAAGCAAGAAAGTATTCTTCTCAACGCATTCGTGGAGGAAATAATACTTTATATTGATATGCTTTGACCATCCTTCCATTACTGGATTTTGTGCAATATGTATAGCGCCCTTGTTATCTCCAAACATCATGAAGTGTTGGAGGGAAAGATGACACTCTTTGAAGAGGGATTTGATCCATAGAATCTGTTGTGCGCAATCGCACATTGACATGTATTTGGCTTCTGTTGATGACAGAGCCACAGTTGGTTGTCGGCAAGATCGCCAGCTAACCAAGTCATTGCCAAGAAAGATTGTATAACCGCTAGTTGATCGTCTTGTTTCACTATCGCCTGCCCAGTCAGAGTCAGAATAGCAATCCAATGACGAAGCTCCTCCTGTAAAATGAAGCGTGAGATTTGGAGTTGAACCCAAATATTTCACTATGTGAAGTGCCTTCGAGAGGTGTTCTTCAGTAGGATTTGCCATGAATTGTGACATTTTAATTACGGCAAAGGCGATGTCCGGACGCGTGCCAAGCATGACAAATAGGAGTGATCCTATTACGGATTGATACCGTTGTCTTGTTGTTGGACTTGCATTGTAGTCCTTTGGTGCTGTAGATGGTTGATACCCAGCAGGTAAAGGTGTACGGACGTGTTTGACGTTCTCCATTTGAAAGTGTTTAAGTACTTTCAATACGTAAGGGTGTTGGTGTAAAACCATTGAGCGTTTAATGCGATTATGAGTGATTTGGAATCCAAGGTATTCTTGTACTGGACCCATGTCACGAGCTTCCCATACGTTGAGGAATGCGGTTTTCTTCTTCTTGAGAAGTTTGGCAGAATTTGACATAAGAAGTCCATCATCGACGTAGACGATGAACAGCATGATGCCTGATTTATCTTGGTAGATATATACTCCAGGATCTGCTTTGGAACATTTGAAGTTGAGCTTTAGGAGCGATTTGTGTAGCTCTTTATTCCATGCTAGTGCGGCTTGCTTCAGGCCATAGAGAGCGCGCAATAGACGATAGACCTTGTTACTTGAACCTGGTACCTTGAAACCTTCGGGTTGCTCCATGTAGATTTCTTCATCGAGTCGCCCATATAAGAAGGCAGTCTTGACATCAAGACTTTCAATTTCCCAGTCATTTCGACACGCATAAGCCAAGAGTAGTCGTACTGTCTCAAAGCGTGTGACCGGTGAGAAGGTTTCATCGTAGTCTTCACCATAGATTTGTGAAAAGCCTTTCGCAACCAAGCGGGCTTTAAATCTTCCATCTGATTTCTTTGCGAATACCCAGCGACATTTGACAGGTTTTCGATCTGGCGGACAATCCACCAAAGTCCATACGTTTCTATCTTCGATAGATTTGATTTCTTCCTTGCATGCCTGTTCCCATTTCTTCTGTTCATCCAATGGATAGTTTCGAATATCCTTGAAATGATAAGGAATACCCTTGAGCGGCTTAGCTGCCTGCTTCATTATGTAGTTGAGAATGTAGTGTTGACCTAGTTGAATCATAGTGTCAACATCAGTGTTAGGAACTATGACGTCTTCCATTTCATTCTCGTCTTCATCCATTGATGGTAATGGAACAGCTATGGGGGCCTCTTGAGGTTCTGCAGGTGCAGGAGGATTTGGTCTTGATTCAACCATAGGTTCTGTTTGAGGAATAGTAGGAACTCCTCTTCCTAAAACCGTTCTTGTCCAATCTCATTCTCTTGCAATTTCTCGTTCTATATCCACTGGATTCCTTTGACCATAGACATTGTCTGGTCTCAAAGGTGGATTACGAACTTGAGGAGGATTGCCACGGATTGGATTAGGTATGTTAGGAATCCTGAAATCTGGAATTGGAGTATCTCGGGCTTCTTGATCAAAGTAGAAGAACTCTTCCTCTCTGGGACGTGGTGCCTCTTGAGGGCATTCCCATGATTGAGTTTGTCTATTGAAGATGTATCCGAGTTCTTCTTCTGGACGTCTATAATCAGAACTTGTTTGACCTCCATGAGGAACTTGCGAGTCGTTGTCAGCGACTTCCTCTACTGTAGGTTTAGGAGGGCGTTGGGTTGGACCTTGTGGCTTTGTGGTGTCTCCTTTAGAATTATCACCTCTTGTATGACTCTCATTTGGTTGATATGGGTCAATGGGTGGAAATTCCAGATCGTCGGGTGGAGGTTGGTGATTATTTTCATCGTTATTACCTGTTGCTTCTTCTTCAGAAGGATGAATTGGTTCAGGTATATCGATTTTCTTTTTCAACTTTTCTTCGGGACAATTTGGGAATAAGTTTTCAACGAATGTGGCTGTTGTTTCCACATATATTGATCTGTTGTTCTGTAGGAAACGGTAACCCTTTGTTCCTGGTTCATAACCAAGGAATATCATTTCTTCGGCTTTCGGAGTCAGTTTGTCTTTTCGCTTGTCCTTTGGAATGTGGACATAAGCAAGACATCCGAATACTCGAAGATAAGATATATCAGGTTTCTTGTTGAACAGGAGTTCAACTGGTGTCTTCCATCCTATGCGGCACATTGGTGTCCTGTTATAGACATGGACTGCAGTGTCAAGAGCAAAGTTCCAAAGATTCTTTGGTAGACATGTTGCGTGACGCATGGTTTCTTCTTTCTCGAGTAAGGTCCGATTGAACCTTTCTGCGCGACCATTTTGTTGTGGATGATCCGAAACGGAGAGTTGTTGTTCTACCCCTTTGGAGGTGAGGAAGGTTTTAAATATGGTTGCCATAAATTCTCCTCCTTGATCGGAATGTACTCGTAGGAGTGAATGACCAGTTTGTTTCTCAGCCCAGGTTACCCAGGTAGAGAATGCAGTGGCGGTATCCGACTTTAACCGCAAAAGGCAAACTGTGCCATAACTAGAGTAATCATCAATGATCGTGAGACAATACTTGTGTCAATTATATGACAAGACGGGAAACTCGACCAGGTCGCAGTGTACCATCTCAAGTATTTTGTCTGCTCGTTTATCGGAAGATGGAAAAGACCTTGAAGGCATCTTGCCAATCTGACAATCAGGACAGAGTGGTGTAGTCGTAGGTATTTCCAATTTCTCAATACCATCAGTAGCGCGAGTAGCATGCCGCATAGTTTGAGGGTTAGGATGACCTAGACAACTATGCCATAGATCATAACTGTTGAATTTATTTGTAACGGTTGCACATTGCACCATTGAGATGGATTTTATGTCCAAATCCACGAGAAGTCCAAGAGCTCCAGTCTGATGTATCGGTTTCCCATAAAACCAATGGAGATTGTTCCTTGGAATTAACCTAGTCCCTTCCAAGAAGACTTCATTTCGTGAATCAAAGACACGAGTTATCTTCGCGTCAGCGTAGAGTTTCATTTTGAGTTTCGTGGTAAGCCACTGAAGTGAACAAATACGTCTATCTCCTGATGGAGAATAGTAGACATGTCGAAGATAGATTTGTTTTTGTACATTGCCAACTTTAGCTTTGAAGGCAACTGTACCTATGCCTAAAAACTGAATTATTTCAGCTCCAGCAGTACCCACATTTATAGGTTTTGGAAGTTCCTTGTATGTTAGGAAATCATCCAGATATGGAGTGGAATGATCGGTTGCACTGGAATCCATCAACCATAAACCTGTTAAATGTTTATGCTTGGGGCAGTGAGATTCGGTTTTTTGTCCTGAGTGGGGAGATGTTAAGCAAAGACACCTTTCGTCACTCTCCTTAGAGGTGCACAAGGTATAACAGTCAAAGCTTTCATCATTATATTGGTCACAAACAAAACCGTCATCACAATACTTTATGGTCCCGTTATCGGGAGTCCATGGTCTTGTAGCTTGTCTATGTGCATAATCCTCATCATCCCTTTTCCTTCTTGCCAGGTCATTACGCACAGAACGTAATACTGACTCTGCAGCAAGTTGGGATGGAGTAAGCACGGACCAGCCTGTCTCAGGAATATTAGAGACGGACCCAGCATTGGAATCATCGTCAGAGTCTAGCTCAACGATCTGTGCGGTTTTTTCTGCAGTGTTTTGACACTGCTTGCCTTTACCCTTGTAAGGCTGTTTTCCTTTTCCCTTCTTTCCTCCTCCTTTCCCTTTTCCACCACCCTGATTCTTCGGCGGGAATGTAGAAGGTCCAGCGGCGGCATTAGGAGTGAACGTCTTTTTATAGTCATCACGGTGATCCGTGGTACTATGACGTCCAGAACACTTCTTGCACCTTGGGCGAGAAAGTCCTGCCTGCGCGTTCTGTTCCTTCTTTATTGTCGGCATTATAGATTTGCCAGACTTCCTGGACCATTCTTCCATTATCTTCGGAAGAACTGCATCAAAAGTGAGGCGTTGAACACCCGCAGCAATTTGAGCGGCGTTTGGATTGACCAATAAGGTGGCCAGGAGTGTGGAAGCGAAGCCTTGCCACTCATTCAGTAAGGCGCCAAGAAGAAGCATGGCTTGAGCGGAGTCGGGGAGAGTTAGGCCATTAGAGGCCAAATAGCCAATCGTGGACTGCATTTGATGTACAGCCGGAGTGGGATCCTGATTCCCTGGAATTATCATCCGCGTGAGACGCTTGACACCGGCAGCGCCAGGAGTCCCATAAGAGGTGTTGAGCGCAGCCCAAACCGTGTGAGGTTGGTTCTCGTTCATCAGATTCTGTCTGATGAGTGCAGATGTATAGTACGTGATCGTACCGAGGGCTTTATCCCGATTGACTTCATCAGTAGCCTGTTGCTCGGTGGTTGCACCAGCCTGTCCAGCAACAACAGCGGGTACTTGATGATGCACATAGCGCCAGACTCCCATGACTTGCAAGAGCAACTTCATGGCGGATTTCCATTCCAAGTAGTTGGATGTGCCAGTGAGAATGGGTGTGGTTTTCTTCATGTCACCAGTGTTTCCAGACATAATGATTCTGATATATTCAAAAATCAAAAAGATTTAGTAAAATCAGTTCCGGTACAGCGGTATCAGAAACGGGTGGAAGAAAGATAAGATCTTCTTCAGAAGACAAAGAAGATTCGGACTGTGTATCCTCTTCTGTTGAAGACGAGGAGTCCGAGGAGTCCGTAGGTATCGTAAATGTCGTATATGACCAATGCCTAGGTAAAATGTCAAAGAAAACATCCAAATCATAATCAGGACAATACTGATAATTGGAGACAACCTTGTTGCCGTCCAAAGACCAATATTCGAAGGTAAGCATAGACTGTGGAAAAATTTCGTAAGGGGTAAAAAGAACAACTGGAGCCTTATCGTACAAGATGTAAGTGGAGATGGACTTGAGAAGTCCCTTATCAGATTTCCATAATGGTCTTCCTTTCCCTGAATAAGGAATAGGGTGCCAATAGGGACTTGGGAAGCACCTAATCAAGGGCTCCTCCAGGAATCCCGGAATCTGATCGTTCCGCATCATTGTCGATAGCTTCATCACCTTCTCATCCAGCCTGGTGCCTTTCGAGCAGGAGTGCGATATTGTCACATCGATCCTGGCTAGATGGCCAGTGGGGCTGGAGTCCATGGAACAAAAACGCTCCATTTTGGTAGTCCGCTGTGAGTCAAAGCGTGGATTTGGGTCGGAGTAATAACCCAAACACAACACCAACAAAGGACTACGAAAAAGTGCGAGTGGTGGTTTACCTCCGCGGTGTCCAGAGAGGATGTGCTGAGGAGGGGGGGAGGGGATCTACACCAACAGGGTGATGCAGACAGTGATGCAGGATACTCCTGGGGTATAGGAGTAATAGAAGACGAAGGGGATAGGGGTCTGGACTCTTCCTAAAGCCTAGGAAGTGTCAAAGCGGGGATTGGGTAGACTGAGACTGAAACAGCGATACTACACCTAGAGATTGGTGCAGCAAAGGGGCAGGGATGCCTCTGATGTCCAGAGGCGAGGAAGATTGACTGGTATGAAGCCTAGACTCCGCTTGAGCCTAGTATAAAGAATAGATCTTGAATAACTTGGATAAACTTGACAATATTGAGCCTTTAGACCTTCACTGAAGCCTAAAAGGACTCAAAGACTGAAGGGATACTGATTGAGAGAGTCTGAGAGAGGGATAATTTCGTGCAATTGGGTCCTCTATCACTGGGCTGGGCCCAGGGGTTTAAATACATGGGGGGGCACAGCATTAAAGTACAAAAAGAGAAGGGAGTAAGCAGAATTTGTCAAGGATTGGTAAGGGATTGGTAAGAGCTTTGTAAGGGGTTTGTAAGCGATCAGTAAGCAAGGGATAAGCAGGAATGAGTAAGCATAGGAAGCATGAATAAGCTGCTGAGTAAAGGAATGAGTAAGCTGCATGACAAGATTGATTGGTAAGGGAGTGAGTCATCAGCTGAGTAATATACCAAAAATGCGAAAGGGATAGAGTAATACTGATGACAAGAGAGCATCAGTAAGCAAGGGATGAGTCACTGCATAGCAGAAGGAGTCATTGATGCACAGCCTAAGAAGTTTGATGGGGGGGCTGTGTACCATCAGGAATTTGATGGGACAACAATGGGGAAGATCTGAGATTAATAGGGGGATTGATCCGAGACAAAACAGCCACAAGAAGGGTACCAGGGGTCCAGAGGTCTTTTTGGGGGGTCAGCATACACTAAAGTATAGTGCATGTGTTCTAGCGCTGCTGAAGCACAACCATGGGCTCCCTTGACGAGCTCTCTTCTGGGAAAGAACGAGAGAGGGTTCTTCTTCCTAATAGCACTATAAAGTGGGGGGAATAACTGTCATGGTGCTGGGGGACGTCATCTGAAAGTAGGGAAGCAGATAGAGTATTGAATTTGACGCATCCAGGGAAGTGAGACGAACGACAGAGGAAGATGGACATGGCAAGTATCTGGGAGGAAGGGACCATAGGCTGAGGGCTCAGGGGACACAGAGACGACCAGAGAAGACTTCTCAAGCTTGACAATAGACCTAAGATGACCAAAGTATGTCCTTGACGCAGGACTGACGAGGAGAACACGCTGACCGAGAACGAGAGGGACTGAGGGAGCAGGCTGGGAAGATATGTGCCAGGCAGTGCATGGGAACTCTGGGAGAGGCTGTCCTAAGAGCAGGACATAGTGGAGATCTGCAGCAATAGTGGAGAAATGATCCAGAGAAAATACGGACTCCATAGTGAGCGACAAAGCGAACATCTGGATTGCGGGGGGAATATCTCCGTGGGAAATGAACGGATTTGCGTCGGAACTTGACAGGCAGATAGACCACGCCCTAGGCTTTCTGACAGTATAGTCACGTGCCTGATAGCTTCAGAAACGATGGAGCTATTCAAAATATCGGAATGCCGGCACTGGGCGCCTAAAAATGACATTTGGGTGCTAAAAATCATTTCTTCGCTTTCTCCTTCGTTTCTCCATCAATTCTTCGGCTTCTTTGATCGTTCTGGTATGGGAGTTGGACTGCAGACGTGTGCATTCCTTTCTCATACCACAATTGATGTTATTCCTTCAGTTTCTTCTGCTTCTTGGCAGTTCTCGTGCCATAGATGACTGTCTGCATTGGCATTCATCTCTCGCATCAGGATAGTTGTCTTGTGTGATGGATGGCTACGATGAGGGTCCGTCGTGCTTATCCTTTGCATAAGGATCATTCAATATAGGTGTTATCTTCCATGTTCACTGTACCAAACCTGTTTGGTGCGTGACAGCGGTTGTGGTGTGTGGCTACAGCGTCAGGACTAGCTTCGAGGACGGCTGCATCAGCAAATCCACAAAAATGTGCCAGAGTATGACAGATTTCCACAGAGTTTGTAATGTTCCCACAGTAGACTACAGCATCCCAGAAGCCCCAGAAAGCCCCAGTTCTCCAGCAAGTTACTCTCACAGCACTACAAAACAATTGGTACTACACATTTTGGTAGTCAACTACAACACAAACATAACACAGCACATCCTAATTGATACTACACATTTTTGGTAATTAACATTACAACACAAACACAACACAATTACTCCGCATTTTTGGTAATTAACACTACACCACAAACACAACACAACACTTCCTAATTGATACTACACATTTTTGGTAATCAACACTACAACACAAACACAACACAACACTTCCTAATTGACACTACACTTTTTACTACACTTTGACTACACTTTTGGCACACTTTTACTATGCTTTTACTATGCTTTTTTGGTACACTTTTATTACACCTTTCACTACACTTTCACTACACTTTTCACTACACTCTTTTGGTACACTTTTATTACACTTTTATTACACTTTTACTACACTTTTTTGGTACACTTTTATTACACTTTTTATGACACTTTGACTACACTTTTGGTACACTTTTCACTACACTTTTACTCCGCTTTTTTGGTACACTTTTGTTACACTTTTTACCAAAAAAGTGTAGTATCAATTAGGAAGTATTGTGTTGTGTTTGTGTTGTAGTATTGATTACAGTCAACACTACCACCCAAACACAACACAACACATCCTAATTGACACTACACATGTTTGGTAATCAATACTACAACACAAACACAACACAACACTTCCTAATTGATACTACACTTTTTTTGGTAAAAAGTGTACCAAAAGTGTAGTCAAAGTGTAGTAAAAAGTGTAATAAAAGTGTACCAAAAGTGTGTAGTAAAAGTGTAGTAAAAAGTGTAATAAAAGTGTACCACAAAAGTGTAGTTAAAATGTAGTCAAAGGTGTAGTCAAAGTGTAATAAAAGTGTACCAAAAAAGTGTAGTGAAAAGTGTACCAAAAGTGTAGTCAAAGTGTAGTAAAAGGTGTAATAAAAGTGTACCAAAAAAGTGTAGTAAAAGTGTAGTAAAAGTGTAGTAAAAGTGTAATAAAAGTGTAATAAAAGTGTACCAAAAAAGTGTAGTCAAAAGTGTAGTAAAAGGTGTAATAAAAGTGTACCAAAAAAGCGTAGTAAAAGTGTAGTAAAAAGTGTACCAAAAAGTGTAGTAAAAAGTGTAATAAAGTGTACCAAAAAAGTGTAATAAAGTGTAGTAAAAGTGTACCAAAAGTGTAGTCAAAGTGTAGTAAAAAGTGTAATAAAAGTGTACCCAAAAAGTGTAGTAAAAAGTGTAGTGTAAAAGGAAGTGTTGTGAAAGTGTACCAAAAAGTGTAGTAAAAGTGTTGAGTACCAAAAAGTGTAATATCAATTAGGAAGTGTTGTGTTGTGTCAAAGTGTAGTGTTAATTACCAAAAATGCGGAGTAATTGTGTTGTGTTTGTGTTGTAATGTTAATTACCAAAAATGTGTAGTATCAATTAGGATGTGTGTAGTGTTTGTAGTGTAGTGTTGATTACCAAAAATGCGTGGTAGTTGTGTAGTGTTTGTGTTGTAGTGTTAATTACCAAAAATGCGGAGTAGTTGTGTTGTGTTTGTGTTGTAGTGTTGATTACCAAAAATGTGTAGTATCA
This sequence comes from Scleroderma bovista, assembly GCA_037178675.1. Taxonomy (NCBI): domain Eukaryota; kingdom Fungi; phylum Basidiomycota; class Agaricomycetes; order Boletales; family Sclerodermataceae; genus Scleroderma; species Scleroderma bovista. The sequence continues at coordinate 54,695 of JAYMGJ010000523.1, forward strand.
ATTAGGATGTGTTGTGTAGTGTTTGTAGTGTAGTGTTGATTACCAAAAATGTGTAGTAGTTGTGTTGTGTTTGTGTTGTAGTGTTAATTACCAAAAATGCGGAGTAGTTGTGTTGTGTTTGTAGTGTAGTGTTGATTACCAAAAATGCGTAGTACAATTGTTGTGTAGCAAAAGTGTAGTCCCAGTTGGTAGTTGTCACTGCCACTGTGGGTCTGAAATTTGACTAAGTGCCCAAAAATGCGAAAAATGCGATATTGTGGACACTGTTTGTCACACCTCTTGCACAACATGGCAAACCAGACCAAACAAATGCCTTTTCCTACTATGTAGGAGTGGGCTCAACACAACAAATGTTAGTGCCGGAGCTAATGGTAAGTTTCCTACTACCACTACATTTTTACTTGTCTAACAACTGCTATTTGACTACAAATGTTAGGCTAATGGTATTTGGCACTACTACCATATTAACTCCAACAATGGTACCAAGGTTATGACTACACAACAAATTAGTGCCGGAGCTAATGGTAAGTTTCCCACTACCATTACATATTAACTTGTCTAACAATTGTACTAATAGGTTATTGGACTATGGTCAAGCATGATTAGAGGCTATTAGCCTGCCGGAAATTGACAACCACCCTGTAAGTTCTTCACTAGCTCAACCTTAGTATTGCTCCATTGGAGCAGTGTTTTTGGTACTGGTAGTCAATACACCATGTATGTAGTTAGTAATTGATAATATATTTGGTGCTATACAAACTACTATGAGTGCCATAAGAGTCTGAATGAGTGTTATTACTACTAGTATGAGAGCTTTGAATTGGCTTTTGGACAAAGCCTAGTATTGGTGTTGCAAAGGAGTACTAAGGATAAGTGTGTACTAGTTTTGCTAATGATTCTGTACATCTGGGGAGAACTGGGGAGAACTGTACAGACTTCCACAGAAGTCCACAGTCTATGTCTATCTGGACAGAGCTGTCCAGTATGGACTAAGCTGGGGACTCTGTGGCTCTGTGTGGCACTGTCCAGAACTGTCCAGAACAAAGTGATTTGCTGATGTGGGTGTAGTTAGTTGATGGTGGAAAATTTGCTGGAAGAGATAAGCCGAGGGTCTGCAGTCAAGTCAACTCACTGCGACGCACACTGAGGTGTTGTTCGAGTTTTTGCAAAGGCCTAATAAAGAAAAATGATGAAGGATTGGGAGATGTGCATTAGTGTCAGGCCATCGGTTGTATGATCAAGTTGTAGAAATCATGTACCACTCACAAGCATTTGTTGGGCTGTCCCAATCGTTGGATCCGTCGAGACCAGGTGGTGAAAGAGTGAGTGGGCAAAGAAAAAGTTGAACATGCTGATGTAATCACATCACTTGCAAAAAGTTTGCCAAGTCCCATCGATCTCTGCTCTCCCAAGCATCTGCTTACCCACGTATGCCCCAACTACCGTGATATCTATGAACAATGATGACGCCCACCACCTCCATTACTGCCACCATACTTGCCAACTGCAACTACCATGACACATCAACGGCTACTATCACCACCACTACGAATGAACGACGATGACCCGGGTTTGCAAAATGGTACAACATATTTTTCCTTTTTTCATTTCATTCACTAACTATTATCCACAGGTCATCTGCATGCACACCCGCACGCACTCACACAGCGTGACCCCACCCCCTGTAAGTTTCCTTTCCTTTCTTCTTTTCATTAACTAACTATTATTACATGCCCTTTGCACCCTCATCCGCACCTGTAACCACACGCATACAGTGGCCACATGCCCAAAAGACGCATGGAAAAGACGCACACCGCACTGACACAATGACAAGACGGTACGTATCTATTAGCTTCCTTTTTTGTCTTGTTATAAGTTATTAATACCACTAATTGAAACCACCACATAGTACCACCACCGCACGTAGCACGGTGTGATGTGACCACCGCCACCAGCAGCAGTGTTGACAATGACCACCCCGGACATAGGCACGACGACAACTGCAGCGATGGCAAGGCGATCACTGCCAGCATGGTGTGACGCGATGCCAGCAGCAGCAGCAATGACGACGACCACTGGTGTGACGATGATGGCGACACCATGGCCAGCATGCATGCACACTGTGACATGACCACGACCACGACCCCAGCACCCTGCATTGACGGCAACAGCGGTGATTACCCCAGCGGTCAGCACGCGTGCATGCTGCAATGCGACACCCCAGACCCTCCAGTCGATGACAGCAGCAATGGCAAGGCGATCACTCAGCATGGTGCAACATGATCACCAGTGCAGCAGCAGCATCAACAATGACCGGTACCACCCAGATGCCTATGTGCAGCCAATGGACCACAGGCGGTGGCGGCGGCGGCCAACTCCAGCAGCCACAACAGCCTCCCCACCCCCACTACCTCCACCACCAATGTGCAGCTGCGTATGCGCAGCCAACGGATGGCAATGGTGGCCACCCCCACATGCCTGCCCATTTCAACGACAACGACCGATGATGGTGACTGTGACCACGACCACCCACATTGGATGCCAGATGCCAATTACTAGTTTACTTAGTAGTCTCACTTGTATGGATATTAATAGTAACCATGTACATTTAAGTACCTGATACCTGCAGCATGCAAACAATGAACATGGGTATGGACACGGGTGTGGGTGTCTGGCATGCTGACTTGTACCCATACTGTTATTCCCTAAATGTGAATAGGTGACAATATAGGGTATATTGACTCTGTAAAATACATAGTGTGAACTGTGGCTACAATGACTATAGTGAGCTATTGGAACAACACTGTCAACTATAGTGCCAACCATGTGCTACCTGTCACACAGTGACAGCTTGATAGTGCAATAGATCACATACCTGATGCAACATATTACAATAGAGTCTCTAGGTGGCTTGATAGCTGGGTGGCTATGCTACATAGCAAAATGTTTTTCCTGATGTAAATACTACTCTATCTGAATCTAGCCTCTATTTCTGTTAAATCATTTGTACCACCATTTACAGACCATTAGGTAGTGTGTGTGATGTACTATTTCATGTTTTCTATATGTTTTGAAAGTCTCTGTGCTTTTTTCAGGCATCTTCCCACAGCCTTCATATGTTGTTTCACGAGTCCTGCCCTTCCAAAGTATACACTTGTAATATAAATACCACAAGTCACGTCATGCCTATAGCTGTGTTGATCGCAATGCACACAGGTCTCATCCATAGTCTCTGTCATTGTGCCAGTGCTCCCCCTGCATCCTGGATTCAGAGGTAAGCTTATTTGTTCCTATTTGATCTCTAGGTCTCCATATTGACGCATTGCTGTCCAAGGTCAGCATTCTTGATCTCCTGCACTTGACTGATGTTTCCAGGTTGAACTTTGATGTGTCTGCATCAATGCCTGGGTCTATAGACCATATAGGAACATTGACTCATATCTGGGTGGCTGCATGATGCTCATGTGTCCTAGCTGAATCATTTTGCCTTCTTGCATTTGGCTGACTCTTTGCTCGATCTTGAACCTTCTGCCTCACTGTCAATGCCTAACAACTCTATATGGACACTCTTGGCAGTGGCTGGCTGGCCTTGATGACACTGGTGAGTCGCCATCTCATATTCTTTGGCTGTAGCACATATGCTGACTCTCTGCAGCCAGCAGCACTGTTTCAACTTGAGTTGAGTTGATGTCACCGCCGCTAGTCATGCCCACCATCACCATTGTCTCTGTTTCATTCGCCATCGCCAGCTCTCTCACTCTTGACGCTCAGCGCAATCACCTCATCTCCACTCTTGACCTGTCCAAACGCAAATGTTTGACTTATGGTGCCCAACACTTCAATTGGCATGTTTCTCAGTACATACAGGTTGACATTGTTGACCCCTCTATCAACTAGCATGCTTGGCCATCATGGTCTCACATGTACTTGGTGAGTTCTGCATCCTCTGTCCAATTTGACGTGCTCTAACATTCTTAGTTGCATTTTCAGCCATTTTTGCATTGTTTTCAATGATGCAGGCATCCATGCATCCGCTGTAGAGACACACACATCTCTAGGTGCGCATATACCGATCAGTATTTGCCCGAACTCGTTCATGCTACTCAGCACAGCCACCTGCACCCAACCCGCATGAGAGCTCTCTAATGCACAACTTGGTACACCCGATAGGGTCCTGCGAAGGTCCCGCATGAGTAGCTATTCCCTATCTCTTCCTGCGAGCATTGTGATCACTTGGAATAGCTTCAGGTCTGTTTGGACTAGTCTGTGCTACTCAGCACAGCCACCTGCACCCAACCTGCACAAAAGCTCTCCAATGCGCAGCTTGATAGGGTCCTGCGAAGGTCCCACATGAGTAGCTACTCCCTATCTCTCCCTGCGAGCATTGCAATCACTCGGAATAGCTTTGGGTCTGTTTGGACTAGTCCACACTACTCAGCACAGCCACCTGCACCCAACCCACATGAGAGCTCTCCGACACGCAGCTTGGTACACCCGATAGGGTCCTGCGAAGGTCCTGCATGCGTAGCTCATCCCTATCCCTTCCTGACTGTCTCAGTCACTTGGAATAGCATCAAGTTGCACTACTACATCACATCGGGTCGCGTTGGGTCACTCTCCTGCATAGGGTCTCACTGCATAGGGTTGCATCGCATCAGGTCGTGCTGCATCAGGACACTCTCCTGCATAGGGTCTCATTCCGTAGGGTCACGGTGCATCAGGTCACATTGCATCAGGTTGGGTCACTCTCCTGCATAGGGTCTCTTTAAGGTTGTGGATGGCTTCTCTGATCCTCACTCAACACAGAACATGACCAATGTGTATTCCTTTGAGTATGTAGGATAATAAGAAGTTAGTTGAGACAACCCTAAGGGCAAACAACCCAAAGAACTACCACACGTCGAGACTCTGAGGAGGAAATAGGAATCAAGCGTCTTAGAGCGAAAACCCAAAGAGAGCTCGAATGGAGAACCTCTGGGTGCTGGATTGCAGCAGTATATATACTACACTACACATGTCCTGTGTGAGGCTATCCATGAGGCTGTATGCTGTACGAGGCAGTGAGCACAGCTGCCATCCTGTGGTAAGGCTATGCTAATGACATCAAGGGACACAGCATGTACAGCATGAGGCTGTAGCCTAGACAGACCTACAGATAAGGTACATTAGATAAGATACTACAGTACGATAAGATAAGATGTCATCTAATCGCAGATTAGATAAGATAAAGAGTTAGACCATTACATTAGTTATCCTTCTTACATAATAAGAAAGCATTTAAATAGGAAAGTGTAGTATTACATAAGTAAACACATATGGGTAACCCCTAAGGGCACCCTTACACCCTCCCCCTGTAGAGCCAATATAGGGCTCTAATCATACAAGAAATTAAAAAATAGTCCATGCATGTAAAATGAGAAGTGGGAGGTTGAACTCCCAACCAATGTACGGCTAAGTAATTGTTCTTTGGGAGGATGGGCTTCTGGGATTCACAACAAGTAGATAGTGGACCATTGACATGAGTCTACATAGTACGACCCACATATAGTCGAACCCCTCGCTTGGGGGGAACGGACCTACAAAGTCCATTGCGATCGACCCCCAGGGCCTGACTGGTATGGGCATACTGTGTAAGAGACCTTTTGGCCTCTGGTTGTCGGTCTTCGTGGCCTGGCATATGGCGCACGACCGACAATACTTGTCAACTTCTCAGCCTAGTTTTGGCCACCAATACCACCTGCGGACATAGTCCGCTGTTCTCTGGGCTCCAAGGTGCCCTAATATTTGATGCGCCTGCACAATAATCATGGCGATAATTGTATCGCCTTCAAATGTGGTGTGAGGTACACAGAGCACCTCTTCCCCTCCTCTGTTATATGTATATATGAGGTCATCCCTCACTCTGAACGTTGCAAAGTGTTCGGGCTCTTCGAGCACCTTTGACAGCACGCTGTCGTTCTTGTATCCTGCGCTTATAGCGCCTTCGAGCCCTGATTTCGCTCGCAGTTGGTTTGGTAGGTCGGGTGAGTTACCCGCAGATTCGAGTAGGCTGGGATCGTCTCCCAAATTTTCGGAGAGACCTTCTCCCTTACTCCTCTCAGCGTTGGTCGCCATGTCCTCTGCCTCTATTCTACGAGCTTCCTTTTGCTCAGTCAATCTCTTACTCTTTGTTGTGGGCTTGTCCCCCACTTCCCTCATCGCGCTAAGGTGTACTTCCTGCCACCGATCATGAGGGAGATCATCCCCCTCTGGGTCCAGACGAACATCAGTGTTTGCCCAGTCGATGTTCTCATCGGAGATAGATTCTCCACCTCCGTTCTCATAGTACCTGGACAGGCAGTCCGCTACCTTGTTTTCTGCGCCCTTGACGTAGACGATCGTCATGTCGAACCTGGACATGTAATCCAGCCATCGCACCTGCCTGCTGGACAGTTTTCGCTGTGTCTTGAGGTACCCCAGCATCTCGTGGTTGGTGACGATCGTGAACTTAAATCCAAGGAGTTTATCCTCCCATTTTATCAGCGCTTCGATAATTGTGAGTGTCTCTCGCTTGAAGGTCTGGTAATTCTGCTGGGCATCAGTCAATTTCTTTGACATGAAGCCCGCGGGTCTACAGGTCTTCCATTCGGGCCCTTGCCCATACAGTGCGCTGTGAGTCAAAGTGTGGATTTGGGTCAGAACAACAACCCAAACACAACACCAACAAAGGACTACAAAATTGTGCGAGTGGTGGTTTACCTCCACGGTGTCCAGAGAGGATGTGCTGAGGAGGAGGGAAGGGGATCTACACCAACAGGGTGATGCAGACGGTGATGCAGGATACTCCTGGGGTACAGGAGCAATAGAAGACGAAGGGGATAGGTGTCTGGACTCTTCCTAAAGCCTAGGAAGTGTCAAAGCGGGGATTGAGTTGACTGGGACTGAAGTAGCGATACTACACCTAGAAATTGCTGCAGCAAGGGGACAAGGGGGCTCCTGACGTCCAGAAGCAATAGGGGATGAAGGATTGACAGGCTAGACTCTGCTTGAGCCTAGAGAAAGACTTGGACTTGAATAGATTGGATAAAACTTGAATATCAGAGCCTTTAGACCTTCACTGAAGCCTACAAGACTCAAAGAGCTGAGGGGATACTGACTGAGAGTGTTACGACCATGCCCAACTCTGGGCCTTATCCGGTCACTCTGGTCGCATCGCAGCTCTACAGCTCTACTCCGGTCGCTCGTCTCCTACTCCGGTCGCGCTCATGCAGATAACCTTCCGTTAAGCACGACCCTTGGTCTATGCTCCATTCGCTCATTACCACACTTCGCCGTTTACCCTGCCTTGACGTGAGTTCTCCGTGAACTCGATATATCCTACACCTTGTAGCATTTTCACCGGACCTGATTTATTTTACACGGACCTGACTTTATTTTCACCGGTCCTGACCTAGTCCTAACTCCAGTCATCCCTTGTCCGCCTTTTAGGCTGTTTACTTGTCACCGTATATACTCGACCCTAGTTCTTACTTAGTATAAGTACTCTGTAGTTTATCCTGTACTCCTCAGTCTGAAATCAACTTAGTCACTACTCCAGTCTCTGCCAGTCTCCGTCTCCGTCTCCGTCTCTATCACCTTGACCGGAACCTACGCAAGGGATCAACGCACATCGTCCTTGTCGTTGAATCCAAGCGGTCACCAACTCTGGCCGGACTAATCCCTCGTCCAGCCCTCTGCCCTCCTCCTTCGTCTGCGCTCGTCCGGACTTGACCGGACCCCCTACCGGAGTAGACCCGGACTTGACAGAGAGGGACTGAGAGAGGGATAATTTCATGCTATTTGGGTCCTTTTTCACTGGGCTGAGCCCAGGGGTTTAAATACATGGGGGGGCACAGCATTAAAGTACAAAAAGAGAAGGGAGTAAGCAGAATTTGTCAAGGATTGGTAAGGGATTGGTAAGAGCTTTGTAAGGGGTTTGTAAGCGATCAGTAAGCAAGGGATAAGCAGGAATGAGTAAGCATAGGAAGCATGAATAAGCTGCTGAGTAAAGGAATGAGTAAGCTGCATGACAAGATTGATTGGTAAGGGAGTGAGTCATCAGCTGAGTAATATACCAAAAATGCAAAAGGGATAGAGTAATACTGATGACAAGAGAGCATCAGTAAGCAAGGGATGAGTCACTGCACAGCAGAAGGAGTCATTGATGCACAGCCTAAGAAGTTTGATGGGGGGCTGTGTACCATCAGGAATTTGATGGGACAACAATGGGGAAGATCTGGGATTAATAGGGGGATTGATCCGAGACAAAACAGCCACAAGAAGGGTACCAGGGGTCCAGAGGTCTTTTTGGGGGGTCAGCATACACTAAAGTATAGTGCATGTGTTCTAGCGCCGCTGAAGCGCAACCATGGGCTCCCTTGACGAGCTCTCTTCTGGGAAAGAATGAGAGAGGGTTCTTCTTCCTAATAGCACTATAAAGTGGGGGGAATAACTGTCATGGTGCTGGGGGACGTCGTCTGAAAGTAGGGAAGCGGATAGAGTATTGAATTTGATGCATCCAGGGAAGCGAGACAAACGACAGAGGAAGATGGACATGGCAAGTATCTGGGAGGAAGGGACCATAGGCTGAGGGCTCAGGGGACACAGAGACGACCAGAGAAGACTTTCAAGCTTGACAATAGACCTAAGATGACCAAAGTACGTCCTTGACGCAGGACTGACGAGGAGAATGCGCTGACCGAGAACGAGAGGGACTGAGGGAGCAGGCTGGGAAGATATGTGCCAGGCAGTGCACGGGAACTCTGGGAGAGGCTGTCCTAAGAGCAGGACATAGTGGAGATCTGCAGCAATAGTGGAGAAATGATCCAGAGAAAATACGGACTCCATAGTGAGCGATGAAGTGAACGTCTGGATTGCGGGGGGAATATCTCCGTGGGAAATGAACGGATTTGCGTCGGAACTTGACAGGCAGATAGACCACGCTCTAGGCTTTCTGACGGTATAGTCACATGCCTGATAGCTTCAGAAATGACGGAGCTATTCAAAATATCGGAATGCCGGCACTGGGCGCCTAAAAATGACATTTGGGCGCTAAAAATCATTTCTTCTCTTTCTCCTTCGTTTCTCCATCAATTCTTTGGCTTCTTTGATCGTTCTGGTATGGGAGTTGGACTGCAGACGTGTGCATTCCTTTCTCATACCACAATTGACGTTATTCCTTCAGTTTCTTCTGCTTCTTGGCGGTTCTCGTGCGATAGATGACTGTCTGCATTGGCATTCATCTCTCGCATCAGGATAGTCATCTTGTGCGATAGATGGCTACGATGAGGGTCCGTCGTGCTTATCCTTCGCATAAGGATCATTCGATATAGGCGTTATCTTCCATGTTCACTGTACCAAACCTGTTTGGTGCGTGACAGCGGTGTTCAACAATCACGGTCGAAACCAAGTGAGTGTCCCGTTGCGTGTGCCGACTTCCTCCTTTCCACAAAAAATGCCTGATGCAAACGGTAAGTTGTATGGTTTTATTTGCATTGTCAGTGTTTGGGAGCTGACATTTGAGCAGGTGTCCTTATGCAACATGATGCCAGTGGGAGGTGTTTGCTGACCGTTAAACTTGACTAAGTCATGAGGACCTTTGCCGTGCTAATGTAGTGGTGTAGAATAGCCTTGTGACTACTTGAATGCCATGTTGTCAATTTTGTACAAGCTTGAAATATACATATAGTGGCTGTAGTACTAAATTTTTGCATAAATACTAGTAGTGAATCATCTTGACTGAAATTTTATTAAGTTGCTAAGTCTTCATGTGTGAACTATGTTGTACTGGTACTCTGGTGTTCTGGTGAGTCCTGTGTGGTTCTGTTGCACTGTGATCTAGAATTGCTGGGGCTCTGGAAGGTTGTGATGCTCTGGAAGGTTGTGACATACTGTGACAACATAACAAAATCTATGACAAACTGTCATCCTCTGGCGGATTTTTGGGGATTTGCTGATGTCATGTACGGCATAAGTCATCAGAAGTACTTTGGCAAACGAACCAGAGTATGTATCCAACCCGACCCACTGCCCTGTCAAGGTTGCTGCTGAAGCCAGTTGACGCTGTGATTGTTGAATGCGATAAAGATCGGCAAGATGCGGAATTGGCAATTGAGATATTTTCGGCTGTGTACGCCTCCGCTTCTGTGCCTGCGGAGTGCGAGCCATAACAATTTGAGAGTAGAGGTGAGAGATAGTTGGGTAGTTAGGACGGTGGATATCGATGCGGCGAAGCGCATGTTGCATTCTACGTGTAGTAGGTCCGTCTCTTGACACTAATCTGCTGTACCACTTTTCACTGTGGATATCACGTACCGTATCTGCTGGAACCTGGGCTAAAGCAATGCGGAACACGCTCCAAAACAGATTGTAACGACCAGGAGTGATTACTCTCCCTAGGCAAACCAGGGAAGGCAGTCATTCCTTGGCATAGGAGGTTAATAAGGTGTTGTGCTTGACGCCCATATGTCATGTCATATGTCATATGTCGCTCTGGTAAAGCTTTTGGGCTAGAGAGAACACGTGTTATCCTGTGCTGTGCCTTTATCAGATATCTGCCGTACTCATGTATATAAGGCCAACCAAGCTGTATCACCACAACTACACATCTGCCATTCTGATCCAACCACCTTTCAATTCTGTTGAAGGAGGTATGGATACTATTCACAGTTGATGATCCTGTCGAGGCTGATACACACTTGTTCAGCATGCGCCTGATCAACATCAAAGCTTTTCTTGAGAAGGAAAGTTTGACTAGAGAAGGAAAGCGAGTGGACCATCACGCCAAAGTCTTCGAGTTCGGCAATGATGAAGCAACAGAGTATGCGATTTTATCCCATTGATGGATGGCGCAAGAAGTGGACTACAACAAAATGGTCGGGCTCACCAAGATGGGTGGGAAGGAGAGAGATGAGATTCGCCAACGTGATGGCTATCAACAGATCCTCCAGAGCTGCGAGCAGGCTCAGAAGGACAGATATGGGTGGTTGTGGGCCGACACTTGCTGTAATGACAAGCAAAGCAAGCAGCGCAGAGCTATCTGAGGCCATAAATTCCATGTATCGGTGGTATGAAAACGCGCAAGTATGTTATGCATACCTCCACGGCGTCCCCGATCCATGGCTTCCCACCGCGCGTGACCATGAGAGATATCCAAATTTCAATAGCTGGCCGGAATGGTTCTCGCGTGGGTGGACACTACAAGAGCTGTTAGCCCCAAGCAATGTCCAGTTCCTCAACAAGAATTGGCAAAGCATAGGGGGCAAGAAAACCCTTGCACCTACCTTGGTAGGCATCACTGGAACCCCGGAGCATATATTAATACATGGACTTCACGGAAACCGCCCTTGTGTTGCTCAAATCATGCCGTGGGTGGCCCATCGAACGACAACGCGAGTGGAGGACAGCTTATTCGCTGATGGGTCTGGTGGACGTGAATATGACGATGTCGTATGGAGAAGGAAGAAAGCGTCTTCAGCTGGAGATCATCCGTGCATCAAATGTCCAAAGGATCTTTTCATGGGAGTGGGACAGAAAAAAATAAGCAACCTGGCAGTATTCTTGCGGATGACCCGAGATTCTTCGAGGATTGTGGTAGAATGGAGCTGATGGGTCACGACGAATTCGTGCAATCTGTTAAAGAGGACGTCCTGGAAGAGGAGCTGGACTCGAACGAGGATTGACTGGGCACATTCCTCGCAGCATCCAAATTTGGATACGGTGCCCGCAGCCCCCTAGATGGCTCATCAATTGCAGCTGTGTTGAGTACTGCTGTGAGTGATGCCTGTGCCACCATTCTGCCGCCCCCCTTTCACACACACCCAAGACGTCGATCAAACTAAAGGGAACCAACCTGACCATATCACCACAACTACACGCCTACGGTTTCAATCCAGCAACCGCGTCCGATCTTGGGTCATCATTATCATCACTAAGTCGGTTAGAGGTATGGACACCATTCACAGTGGATAATTCTGTCGAGACTGATGCACACTTGTGCAGGATGCGCCTGATCAACGTAAAAGCTTTTATTGAGAGAGAGAGATTGATCAGAGTGGGAAACCCAGTGGATCATCGCACCGAAGTCCTCGAGTTCGTCAACGACGAACGAATAAAGTACGCGATCCTGTCCCATCGGTGGATCACGCAAGAGGTGGACTATGACAAGATGATTGGGCTCGCAAGGATGGCCGTGGAGGAGAAAGACGAGATTCGCCGGTGTGGTGGGTACGGAAAAATTCTCCGGAGCTGCGAGCAAGCTCAGAAAGACGGATATGAGTGGTTGTGGGTCGACACTTGCTGTATCGACAAGCGAAGCAGCGCAGAGCTATCGGAGGCCATCAATTCCATGTATCGGTGGTATGAAAACGCCAAGGTATGCTATGCGTACCTCCACGACGTCCCTGATCCATGGTTTCCCACCACGCATGACCATGAGAGGTATCCCAATTTCAATGGCTGGCCAGAGTGGTTCTCGCGTGGGTGGACACTGCAAGAGCTGATAGCCCCAAGCAACGTCCAGTTTCTTAACAAGAATTGGCAAAGCATAGGGGACAAGAAAACGCTTGCACTTACCTTGGTAGGCATCACTGGAATCCCGGAGCATGTATTGACACATGGACTTCACGAAAACCGTCCGTGTGTTGCACAAATCATGTCGTGGGCGGCTCATCGGAAGACAACGCGAGTGGAGGACAGAGCTTATTCGTTGATGGGTCTGCTGAACGTGTTTGTGTCGATGAGTTATGGAGAGGAGAAGAATGTATTCCGCCGTCTTCAGCTGGAGATCATCCAAGGATCGAACGACCAAAGCATTTTTGCCTGGGATTGGGACAGAAAAAATGAGCAGCCTGGCAGCATCCTTGCGGGTGACCCGAGCGACTTCCGGCGTTGTGGTGAAATGGAGCTGATGGGTCACGACGAATTTATCGAATATATCAAAGAGGACATCCCAGAAGAGGACTCCGTCGAGGATCGACTTGGCGTATTCCCGATCACGAATCGCGGCATCCATATTTGGCTGTTCCTTCGTCGCCATCGTGACTCTCCCTCACTCTTCCTCGCCCAGCTGCCATGCCGCAGTGGTCGATGGTGTCAACCAGCAACCATCCCTTTGGTTTTGTGGGGATCCAATTCTTACTATAGATGTCCAACGCAGTGCTTTGGACTATTTGCTCTGGGAGGACCTCTACAATTGCGCCAAATCTATCTCAGATACCACGACCCACCGCATCGCAACACCACATTCGAAATCGACGATAGCGCACTCACCAAGAATGGTCTCACTTGCTGCGGCGTGTACCCAAGGAAATTCACAGGAAACACGCTCACGGTGACCAACACCGATCCCCTGTGCATCAAAGTTTATTCTGATGATCGCCCTAACCATCGCTTTGTAGTGGGCTTTGGACAATCTTTTGGCAAGGACTGGATACATGTTGTTTCTGATGAACCTAACACAAATCTGCGACTTCCATGGGAGGACTATGCCATTCGTGAATACCCTAAAATGCTGGTCAGAACTCTGACAGAGCATGCACAAGCACAACACATGAATAAGGCATGTTCTGGGCCTGAACGCTATGGCCAGATTTGCATTATGCAGACCCGGCTCCCTCAAACAACTGCTAGGATCCTTCAGATTTCGTCTGTCATGTGGAAGAACTCAAGAATGCGTGGAGTTAAGCTTGACGTATTTCGCGACCCCGGTGTTGATAACGTATTCAGTGAATGGACAGTCTTCGATGTTAACGTGGGTAGTTTTTGTTTCACGTCCCACTGGCATTGATAGCACCATGTATTTAGGGAACAGACGACCCTGGCCGTGACTGGCGGGCTCTCATGATATTCGATCGGCAAAGGAAGGACCGTAGCTACAGAATAGGCGAGGTGCCCAGTAATTTCTCGGCCTCACCTGACGGTATCAAAGTGAGCACACATTCCTTTCATACAGTGTTTGAGCCTTACGAGAATAGCTGGGGGACTATGGCTACTTTATGGACTCCAAGGAATTCCACTACAAAGGAAACCTCTTTCTTGACATCAAGTCGCTTTCTTTAAAAGCGGACATCACCCCAAGGCAGCACACACTATCTTCAATGGATGATGTTAGTGCCTGGCATTGGATGGGGTAGCTCAAACATCACAATACCTTTGTACAGCATTGCAAAGCCATTTGTTTGGTACCAAAATGAACGTGCTGGGGTTGTGTCAGAAGAGCAGTCAGGCGACGAGTTACGAGGTGGTGACCAATATGTAAGGATATACATAGTAGATGAGGTGCCATAAGCTCTGCATCCTATTCCTACGTCTGATATTCCGTATCATCTCCGTTCCTCCTTAACTCAGCCTTTTATCCTTTCTCTCTGCGGGCTGGCGAGGTATTTACATAGATTTGTACCTGAGTTATCCTAGCCATCCCATTTTACTGTACACTCTCTGGTATCAACTTATTTTTGGCTTTAGTCTCACCCCTCTCCTCCCTTAGAGTGGATTTGACACTGTGGAAGTCGCGAGACGAGTCAACGGCCGAAGTGCCGAAGCGATAGGCGCACGCGACTGGTTGGGAGGGGAGCAGCGGAGCAGGAGTGCAAGGACGACACTGGGCAGACTTCTGGACGTATCGAGTCTCGCGAGGATGGATTCGCAGGAGTCACGTGGGTGCTACAGCCTTGTCCGTGCCTGACACTCAAGTCTCCCCGAGAGCTCCTTGTACATAGTAGGTTCCAACGATTCTCGCTGAGAATATTACTCCAGCGACCTCGCGACGCATCAGTGGGCCGCATATGAGGAGCAGATGGATGCCAGCCCAGGTACGTGCTCGGTATTCATGCATCGTGCGAAACATGCTGCTGATCACACACTCGTGTCCATGCCTGAAATTATGAACGGTGCAGGGTGGTTACTTCGTGCGACGCCTTGGGAGAGGGTCATGTTTCCCCCGTTCGCTTCAGCCCAAACCTTTGGTGCACGAATACGGACACGCCAGCTTCTATTGCGCTTACCAAGTGCTCATCAGAGCGTATACCATCATCAGACTGTATGCCGTCACTCAAGAATCTCTGCGGCTGGCCCTCAGCGGTGGTGATTTTGGTCAGGATGGGGTGGGAAGAAACCTATGCTTACGCACTGAGTTGCTCTCAGCTTGAGGACTTCACGCGACTGCTACATGGCCACGGATTTATGGTCCAGTACACACTAGTGCACTTGGCCATCCACATCATTCGGAAAGACACTCATAACCTCACTAACAGCAAACGATGGATCGTGGACAGAACGACAATACGACAATCCCGAGCAGACAACCTGCAGTACGCCGACGATCCACAATACCTCAGCTACTTCTCGCTTTTCTTCGCTAATGGTTCGGACATTCATTCTCCCACATTTGTGCTCGCACATCGTCTCGCTCACAGTCATGACGAAACTCGAACAGAATCTGTACTTCAAACAACGCATTATCGCGACTTCTTCCGCAGGTTCTACCTCAAAGACTTGTACTGCGAAACCGACCCCGGTTCATCGTCATCGCCGCATGCTGTTATGTAGTGGTATCGCCCAATTACATCAAGAACGTCGCAGCGCAAGCCTGTCTTTTGTTCAATCACGTGTCCTCTCAGCTGTCCTTCTCGCCTTGATATGTGACACTGCGTCCTGTCGTAATGCAGAACGTCCATACAAAATCAAATCGTTCCCGTCGGATAATTCGAAGTTGGCAGAGATAATGTTGTATTTAGTGGCCAACCTGAAATGCGATCTTACGGTCTTTCGCCCCTACCTCACCGAAAGAGGTCTCTTAGTTATCTCAGACGGAGGTTGGGAAACAGTGGTGGGGGGCAGATAACGTCCCGCGCTACTGTGGAGTAGGCAAAGGCCGGCTCGAGCTTCCGGATGGTGCAAGCTTGCTTCTACCATCTCGTCACCGTCACCGTCGTAATGGTGCGTTTTGCTAGCTCCACGATAGATCAAGATGATGGAAAATGTCAAGCAGGTCACCTTGTGCTGCATTTCCCCTGCTTACTACAAGCGCAATGACAACGTCACATGAACTGACATCAAGGGCAGATCACCTTCGCCAGCGGCCGACTCAAATGCAGATCGCAAACCGGAAAGTGAAGGGAAAGTGAACACTGATCAGAGATGGATGGTGAGTACTCCATTAACAACGATGGTCCTCTGCTCACATCAGGTGTGCCTGCTACAAACCATCCATTGGCATTCGCAACAGCAAAGAGACACCTAGGGCAAGACGACAGGTTGATTGACTCCAGAAACAATCCTACCCGTGCCCGAGGGTAGAAAGCACCTTTCTGATATTCTTAAGTGGAGGCCGGGCTAAAGCAATACAGAATACGTTCTGAAGCTGATTATACTAGCCGGGTCTCCCTACTAGGCAGCCCAAATTGAGGGAAGCCTGGGAAGGTAGTCGCTCCTTCTTGATGTATTGTCACCGATTCCAGCAATCGCATGGGTGATGATTAAGGCGTTGTACTTGACGCCCATATGACATAGAGCGCTCTGGAAACAACACGTGTTATGATTTATCCTGTGCCTTTTCCACCACCACCAATCGTCTTACTGCGTCGATGCGTCACCGTGAGTGTTGTTCTTGTGCCACCATTCTGCTGTCCTCACGTACATAAGACGTCGACAAACAAAAAGAGAATTTGTGGTGCTCAGAGCGACCGTGCTCCCTGTCTTTAATCCCCCGTACGTGTGGATGGAACCACACATGGGGAGGGCACTGTCATCAATTTCGAATGTGGAGTTGCAGTGCGTATCTGAGATAGACGTGAAGTAATCGCAGATGCCCCCATTTATGACGGAAAGACCCCCGGTATCGATAGTAATTGGATTCCCACAAAGCCACGTCGATGGCCACTAGTGGACCACGAGAGTAGTACGGCTTGGAAGACTGAGTCGGAGCCAACAAGGGGACGGAGGAACAACCAGATTTGGATGCCGCGATTCGTGACGGGGAATGTGCCAAATCGATCATCCTTAGTCGAAGGGAGCTCTTCTTTTGGGATGTGCTTTTTGAGAGATTCGATGAATTCGTCTTGGTTCATCAGTTCTATCCTACAAGAAGAAGCTCGGGTCATCCGCAAGGATACTGCCAGGCCGCACATTTATTCCGTTGCAACCCCAGGTCCCCAAGCAAAGATGCTTTGGTCGTTCGACGTGCGGATGATCTCCAGCTGAAGACGGTGAAAAGCCTTCCTTCCCTCCCCATACAACATCGGCATATTCACGTCCAGCAGACCCATCAGAGAATAAGCCCTGTCCTCCACTCGAGTTGTCATCCGATTGGCAGCCCATGACATGATTTGAGCAACGCATGGAAGGTTTGACGAAAGTCCTTCCTTCCATATATCCTGTGGAACTCCACTGATGTCTTCCAAGATAGGTGACAGCATCCTCTTGTCACCGATGGGACGCCAATCCTTGTTGAAGAACTGGAGATCCCTCGGTGCTATCATCTCTTGCAGTGTCCACACGAGAACCACCCCGGCCAGCCCTTCGACTCGGCATACCTCTCATCATTACGCGCAGTGGGAAAGGATGAACCGTCGATGTCATGGAGATACGCATAGCATATCTTTGAGTTTTCGTACCACCGGTACATGGAATTGATGGCCTCTGATAGCTCTGCGCTGCTTCGCTTGTCGATACAGCAAGTGTCGACCCACAACCACTTGTACCCGTCCTTCTTCGCCTGCTCGCAGCTCTGGACGATCTTTCGATAGCCATTACGGTGGCGAATTTCAGTTCTGTCCTCCTCGTTCATCTTCGCGAGCTTGACCACCTCGTTATAGTCCACTTCTTGCTCAGTCCACCGATGAGAACTGGTGACAATACGTGTGGTTGTGATACAGTCAAGTTGGTCCTTGGGGACAACAGATGATGATGGTAAGTGCACAAGGATAGCAAGTGTGATTCTAGCGGCATTACACAGCAAGCAACTGAGCGCCCAACGGCATTATCAAGATGTCATGTTGACCCCATACAATAAGCCAGGAAGAAGCGACTGTCCTCCTTCGAGTTTTAGGGGGGACTACTCTCCCTTGGTCCGAAGGTGCATGCAATTAATGAACGCGGCCGACTTTGAAACCCGCGCCTCGCAGCCACTGACTCACCTCACCTGCCTCTCAGTTTTTCATTCGTTACTTCCCACTCTGCCGGCTCAGAGACAGATATATTGTGCCCGTATTCCTTAGCAGCTCACCTGACACGACATCGTTACCGTATACGGATTTGAGCATGGCGGGCCCATGGAGCGAATCTAGGATGTGAACAGTTACACATTCGTAGGGGTGGATGTTGTCGATGGCGTTCGTCCCAGACTATAGCCACCTTCTCACCCCGCCTCTCAGTCAGGAGCACAAGTGTTGAAGATGACAAAGACAAAGCTGCCGCAGCTCACATCAAACACATCCGCACCTTTCAGTCAGACCCGTCCCACATCCTGACCTACTCCGACGGATCACTGCGCAAAGACGAAGCGGGTCAGCAGAGCGCAGGAGCTGGATGGACAGGATACCACGGCCCCCGTGAAGTCTTCCATGGGTCCAAACCTTTGGGCCCTTACATGGAAATTTACGACGCAGAAGCCATCGCCATCAATGCAGCAGTAAAGGCTGCCATAGACTTCGCGACAGAAAACAACGTCACATACATCCACATATTTGCTGACAACCAGGCTGCCGTCCAGACGGCATTCGATGCTGTACCAGGTTCTTCCCAACACACCAACCTGCACACCCGCTCTCTCATCATCTCATTCCTCAAATCCTCGAACCAACACCACATTGAGATCGCATGGGCACCCGGTCACAAAAACATCGTTGGCAATGAACGAGCGGACACCCTGGCGAAAGCAGCGACTGAAGTTGTTATAGACAACCCACCCATCTCCCTCTCCCATGAGAAATCCCAGTCCCGCCAACACCTTATCTCAGCCTGGACAGAAGAATGGAACAAACAACTCCAACGCCCAAGCGCATTCCTACAAGCAAATAGGTTCACCCCTGCCCTACAACCCCGCGAGCATTTCACCCATACCCCCCGCGACATCTATGGTCGCCTCATCCAATGTCGCACAGGTCACGCCTTTATGGGCGAGTACTACAACAAACACGTCCCCACTGAAGACCACTCCTGCCCATGTGGCGAACCACTCCAATCGCGAGACCACATCATAGCCACCTGCCCCATGTACGAAGAACAACGCCAGATCCTCAAATCTGCCTCTGAGGATCTTGTCATGTCAGACATCATCGGCACCACAGAAGGCATAGAGGCACTGGTAAAATTCCTCCGCGCCACCAACGCATTCAAAAAACATCGCGCCCCCACCCCACCCGAAGTACCTCCAGTGCAACCATGACACTACTCTGACCTCCCTTCTACCCAGGTCATTGTCATTCCCGTTGTCCGTACCACACGCAAAATGTCCCCTACGGACACCTCGCATGACCCCCACCCATCCAAAGTATCTCCCGCACAACCGTGACGTTGTACTGACCCCCCTTTTTTCCCAGATCCAGATCGTGACTTTTCGCATCATCATCGTCAACATCGGACTATTCTGTTTATTACACACATCGTGTCCCCGCGGGGATTACTCCATAAGACCCTCATACTTAGATGACCTACAAATACTCGCTATATAGTACCCTTTCTCTCTAAATACGTTACTTTCCTACGGCCCTGTGGCACCGCGTCTTAGCAGTTTTTGTTTGCTTGCAGCGGGATATAAATTTAGAATTCTCTCTCTCTCATGAGTGTGTATTCGCGGGAATCAAGGCCGGGGGTAGTACACGTACCACTTTGACAGCAACCGAATCGTCCCTCAAAGCAACATGCATGCTCCTAATAAGAGTCCAACGTGGTTGCCATGGTCCGTGGTTAAGTTTGTCCTTTCTATGTGCACAGGAAGTACTGCAAACTCGCACTCCGGCCTGAGATTCACGGCAGAGATTTTGCCAAGGGAACAATCAATTGCATATGACGGGGGTACACCAGAATCGGTTACGTAGGGCATGTAAAGCATATACAGTCGTATTGAGTCCACATATCGTGGTGCTCATGCAGCTTGTCCCTCAGCGAACGAGAGCAAGTCCGAGTCACCTTCATCGGTGATGGTCATCACACTGCAGAAGTCAGTCAGCCCAAAACCCAAAGAGAAAGGCATATAAACACTTACCCAACACGGAAAAGCTTTCCAGCAGCGGTACCAAGGGCAACATTCGTGCCATTAAAGTGATGTACAGAAGTCTTGGACAGCATGGCATAATATTCGAGCTCGGATTTGCGCAAGGGTGGGCAGTTACCAGCGATCAAGACCAGCTTGGCTATTTATTGCGAAAAGTCAGCCAAAGGGACCTTCTCAGCCTCACGCTCCAGTCCCCGTGAGTTGGTAGAAAAAGCACCCACCCTTGCCGCTGCGCATCTGCTTCAGGGCAGACTTGTGTCCGAGCGTGTATTTTCCCGACTTCACGACGAGGGCGAGACGGGACGCAAGGGACTCGTTAGTTTTGGATGCCTTTGTTTTGCTTGCGGGTGCCATTGGTGATAAGTTTTGAGGCGGGGAGGCTGAGGAGCTTGACGGTTGCGTGGGGATAAAGGAAACAATCTCGCCGAACGTGCCGAGGATGTACTATACAGTTGATAAAGAAGTTCAAACCCCGCCCGGGTGTCTCCATCGGAGAATCTACGCCCCTATCTAAAATAATTACCGCCGGTTCAGTGCCGTGTTAGTATCTGTGTTGCGCCATGCGTCTTGCATCGACATCGTCCGTAACGCAGCCTTTTCTCTGCGGAGCGTTTTGTACGTGTCTGTCGTAACTTATGTATCATTTCCACCGGACCAAAGGTGTCCTTGTTTTTGATATCACAGTACTCAAAACAACGCAGGCGACATCTCTATGATAGCATGTGGACCCTTCTCGTCATAGTCTGGCTTTGACACAAAGTTTTTGGCTTGCGCGTCACTGAAAGCAATCTACAAGATATGTCAATGAGGTATGTCGAATAGACAAGCAGTTCGATACCTACTTTGGCGACGATACTCGTCCCAAGGAATGCAGCTAAACGATCTCCCTTTTCCCTGAACTCACCAAAGTATTCAGGTACATTTACGACTCGGATTGATCGGGGTTGCACATCGTTTTGTTGATCAAGATTACTCAAGATATATGGTGACAACCGCGACTGCAGTGCAACCCCAATGCCTAGCGATTGATTTTTACATAACGTGAGGACAGCTCTTAGGGTTGAAGACACATACCCTTTACATGGTTCCCTAGGTCTCCTGTGACAAACAGTGCTTGCCATATGTACTGTCTTTGGTCCACGTCGGCTTGTCCCACAGAGAGTCCAACGGCGTCTTGGAGAGGTAAAGGGTCTACATCATCGATTGGAATTTGTCGTGGTTTGAGCAAGGTGGGGTCAAACAGTGGTTCACAGAAGCGATGTCGCTCTTTCCCCACTGTTATCGAGTGACCACGAAACTCTACAGTAACGAGATCGAGGGCCTCTATCTCCCTCGCTCGCGCTTGTTCAGCAGCAGACGCCTTTGCGGTAGCTTTTTTCTTCATTCCAGTTTCAATGACAGCTTTCTCTTTCCCTGCCACAAGGACAGCAGCGATATCGGTGACACCTTCATCTTCGGGTATTTCCACCGTTTGGCCATCCGATGGTACGCGAACTAGACCGTCTTGCCATACGTGTTGTATGAAGTCTAGTAGGAACTGCTGGACAGTTTCAGGATCACTCGGTGAACCCGGTGGTGAGGCAGCGGCCATGGCGGACTGATTCGAGCGAAAGATGTTGGCGAGGTAACGTTCGCAGTCACGTATCCCGATGGGTGTAGACGTACGGATATTCTGTAGAATGAAACCTTCATAAACAGGAGTGATGTCTGTCGTTTCGTATCCAATGTCTACGACGACACCGCTAAGCTGTCCAGCCGCGTATATTTGTGTCATCGGGCGCTCGACTACCGTAAACCCGGCCACATTGAAGCGTTCGAAGAAAATCTGACACATTCGTTCCAACGAATCACGGGAGTGACCAGAAGCTATCGAAAGTATGACGGGCGATTCATTCTGAACCCGTTTGATCTGGAGCTGGGTAAAAATGACATATTTCCTGGACACGGTACAGGTAGGAAAGGAATCACGTTGTCCAATGTGAAGAACGTACCAGAGCGCTTCTGCTTGCGTCCAATCACGAATATTTCCATCTGCGAAAGGCCATGACACGGAGACATCCTGCCCTGCTGCCAGAGCTTCGTCTAGTTGGGCACCAACCAAGTAGTCGTTGACTTTTGCGGCTGGGTTTAGATGATGCGGAAGGCTTGAAGCGCGACTGAGGGATGGAGAAGGACGCAAGCTATCCAAGCTGTTCGAGGGCTGCTTTCCATTTAAATCGACGTTGTTGGAGGGTTCTCCTGCTCCTTGTCGCAGTCCTACACGGGCTGGTATTTCCTGTGACCCGGTGCCATTTGAGCGTCAGGACATCTCGTAGCAGGGACATACTCACTACTGTCGGTGTCTTGAGTAGTTCATGAATGCCCAGGCCCGCCCGTATCGTTGTTCTTCCTGTTTCAATGACGAGTATCGAAGACTCTCTGAATGTGCCCATGACTGGTCGGAATTAGCGCGACGCGTTGTCTTTACTCCTAACACAGCGTTCACACTATTCGGACTGAGAAATGGTCTGATATCGTACATAAACCATAAATACCCTCGTTCTTTTCTGATCCTGTTATAGCCAGCCATGTTCTTGCCCCCCGACGAACTCGCGAAGCTGTATTCCCCGCTCGACATCCCAGAGTCCGGCGAGAAGCCGTTCACGGACTATTCTCGCTGGAGGCTGCGTGTCAACGACGGTGGTCGGCACACATGGCATTACCTCCGGACTGACGAAGAGGTCGAAAAGTGGCCCCAGAACAAGGTCGACAAGTACTGGCTTGGACTGCCCCTCGTATGTGCTCTAGTGCCCTTCGCGGTCTCCACTGATTGTATTGGCAGAACCTCCCTACTCTTCCGAAAGCGAACGACCCCCTCGAGGCTGCCCGGAACGGGTACAAATTTTACAAGCATCTTCAGTCAGAGGACGGACATTGGGCCGGCGAGTATGGTGGTCCAATGTTCTTGCTCCCCGGCTTGGTCATTGGGTCATACATTGCGGGAATGGGGTTTACAGTGGAGGAGCGTCTCGAAATGATTCGTTACCTCATAAATCATGCACATCCCGACGACGGTGGATGGGGAATGTAAGGTGTTTCTCTCACTCTGATGACTGACCTGACTGGGTGGTTTCAGACACATCGAGGGACATTCCACGGTATTCGGGACAGCACTCAACTATGTTGCCCTGCGACTCCTTGGCATGCACGCTGATCACCCTGTTGCTGTCAGAGCTCGTGCATGCCTGCATAAACTAGGTATTTCTCTGACTGATATCAATTTCCGAATGTTAACGGCTTTCAGGCGGCGCAACTAGTGCTCCTGCATGGGGCAAATTCTGGCTGGCAGTACTGAATGTATATGACTGGGAGGGTCTCAATCCTATTACCCCCGAACTATGGTGATCTCAGCGTTTCTGTTCACGGCGAGCTGCCATTCATCTATTTGTGATGTACAGGCTTTTACCTGACTGGGTTCCATTCCACCCCCACAAGTGGTGGATCCATACTCGCAACGTGTACATTCCAATGGGCTACCTATATGGCTTACGATTCCGCATGGAAGAGAATGATATGATTCGTGCACTTCGTCAGGTTCAGTCAATCTATTTTCCAGTGTCAGATTTGGTCTCATGCGTTAACAGGAACTATATACCACAGATTATTATTCCATCTACTGGCCCGCCCAGCGCAACAATGTTGCATCCGCCGACCTTTACGCTCCCCATACCACCGTTCTCGATGCAATCAATGCCGTCCTCGGCGTGTACGAGGGCTGTGCCATTCCCCCCTTGCGTAACGCAGCACTGAAGCGTGCCTACGAACTTATTGTCTATGAGGACGAGAACACCGAATACCAGACCCTTGGTCCTGTCTCCAAGATGGTCAACTTGCTCTGTCGGTTCTATACTGAAGGCGCGGATAACGAAGTGTACAGGCAACATGCTATTAAGCGTGCGGACTTCATGTGGCTCGGTGCAGAGGGCATGATGATGTGTGGAACGAACGGCAGTCAGCTCTGGGATATCGGTTTCATCTCCCAAGCCCTCGTGGAGACCGGTCTTGCAAAGGAAGAGGAGAACGAGGAGAGCCTGAGGAAGGCGCTAGGGTGGTTGGATGTCTGTCAGATCAGAGACAACCCAAAGCACTACAAAACTGCCTACCGGCACAGGACAAAGGGGGCATGGCCTTTCAGCACGAAGGAGCAGGGCTATACGGTCAGTGATTGCACCGGCGAGGGTCTCAAATCCGTTCTTTACCTCCAAAACCAAGTCAAGTTTGTATTTTCATTTTCCGTCAAAGCCTGTTTACTCAACGCCACCAGGGGAGTAGAGAAGTTGGTTTCGGACGACAGACTATTTGATGCCGTGGACACATTGCTTACTATGCAAAACGCCAATGGCGGCTTTGCAAGCTACGAGCTCGTCAGGGGTCCTCAGTGGCTAGAATGGTTGAATCCTGCTGAGGTTTTTGGTAAGCAAAGTTAATGATCACATGACATGAGATCGGCCGACCTTTATACAGGGGACATCATGATTGAGTTCTGTTATCCTGAATGCACCACCTCCGTGATTACATCTCTGTCCATCTTCAGAAAGTACTATCCACACTATCGCGTGGCGGAAATCGAGTGTGTTTCGTTTTTCTACACTAGCTATACTGTCTGATTTTGTCCAGGCGCACCATTCGGGGGGCAATCGGTTACCTTCACGCTGCTCAGAAACCTGAAGGAGGATGGGTTGGATCCTGGGGCATCTCCTTTACTTATGCAGCACAGTTCGCGCTAGAAAGTCTGTCGCTGGCTGGAGAGAACTATTCCAACAGTTCGTCTGTACAGCGAGCGTGCAGATTCCTTTTATCCCACCAACGAGAGGATGGAGGGTGGGGAGAAAGCTACAAGGTCAGGTCACGAGTTGATTTCTTCCTTTCGTGGCCTTGCTGACACACAGCGTTTTCAGACGTGTGAGCTGGCAAGCTGGGTTGAGCATGAGAATACCCAAGTTGTACAAACGTGTTGGGCGACAATGGCCCTGATGTATGCGGGGTACCCTGATCCAGCACCAATCGAGCGGGCAGTCAAGATGGTTATGTCTAGGCAACTTCCGGTAAAGACAGATTCCGCCGTTGGTTGTTCACTTGTCTCACTGTGACGCAGGACGGATCTTGGCCGCAAGAGGCGATCGAAGGGGTGTTTAACAAGAATTGTGCCATTTCCTACCCCAACTTCAAGTTCTCGTTCCCTATCTGGATGCTTGGCAAGGCGCACTGGTACCTTGAGGCTCTCAAAGAGAAGAAAACGCCAGGTCACCAAATGTCTTGACACGTCAGATACCATATATAGTAAATCTACGAGTCGTTGCAAATACCTTCTGCATATCCTCCTATAACACACAAGCTACGATCTTGTGCATAGCAGAAAATACAGAGAACTGTGCCAATCTGCATGTCTGTCCATTGCTTGAGGGTGGTTCAGCGGGCAAGGTTCATCGCCTATTCATAACCGTGTGTAGGTGGCAAACTTGAATTCCGAATTCGAGTCCAAACAAATGATGTGCTTTCCATGCAATCTTGCACTATATTACAGTACCCCGGCTCCAGAGCTATGCAACGCTCAATCCTTCTCCCTCTTGCTTGCATAGGCCGTAGCTGTAGGTTTCCACTGATATAGGGCTGTTGACCGTGCGCTGAAGCCATATTCTTTGCCAGCAGATAGTATCGCCGATGACCTCCTCCGTCGCGGCAGTATCCCGGATAGCCTTTCTGGCGTCTGACGTACTCGTAGACTCACAACCTTCCCTTCCTGAGACGTCGCCGTTCGCAAAACACTTCCAATCCGTCGTAAAGACCGCAGGTTATCCTCCACGGACATATGCCGTACCTGCTGGCGGTGATCCCGCTCAGACTATCCTTCGAAATGCATCTAATGTCTCGTTAATCTCGTTCACCGCTTCAGTTACGTCTCATACAGCTGTTAGGCTTGTTCTCCATGCCGGAGAGCTTTCCTCACTCCCCCTTGCTCTGCACATTGCAGTGCACGACGATCTCTCGGATGTTCTGTTACTCCGATCCGCGGTGCCATTCTTCCTGGTTTCCTACACAACTCAACAAGCGCATGACAATGCTTTGCTGGCGTCCCGACTTGCCCGTGTCGAGAAGAAAGCGGTCGTTCATGCTTTTTACGAGAAGAGAGGAGGTGCTTTAGAGGAAACTCCCGAAGACGAGATATGGAGCCTGCTGCATTCGAAGAAGCTTATACCGATGAATGGCGTGAATGGCCATGATGTTGCAGAGGGGTTCGGAGTCGACGGTCCTATTATCGCTCATCTCATCAATAGTGTGAGTGACGCTAATGGAGGTCACAGTCCCAGTGACTCCGACACCCTCACACTTGTCAACGGTTCTGGGTATCTCAGTCCCCTAGGTAGTCCAAAGGCTATCGCAAATGGCCTTACTAACGGAGTTTCAACACCTCCCGCCGACCTCTATCAACTCTACGATGCAGCTGTGCTCTCAACAGTTTCTGCTACGCGTCGAACTTGCCGTCCACTTGTATTCCGTGGAACTGATCACCCTCACACCGTCGCTTTCGTTCTTGGCAATCTACCACACTCCACTGAGATCGACGGGATCTCCTTCGTCTCCATAAGTCTCCTCGCCCCGCTATCCCCTTCCAAAGTCCTCCGTACCATTCCACCTTCCGTACACCGCGTCATCGTTCTGGAACAGCTTAGTCGTTCAAACACAAAATGGACACCCCTTTACCTTGACATTGCCAATATCTTGCAGGAACGCCAAGAGGGCCAGCGGGTCCTTCTGCAGAGCATTCTATTTAATGACCCTGAACAAATCAACGATTCCGATCTTCGCAAACTCCTAGCTGCGACGCCGAATTTGAAGCATTCTTCACCTCTGCGACTCGGAGCAGTCACCTCGTCAGGGCGCCTGGTAAAAGCGCCGCATATACCTAAGCACGAGGGTTCCTACACGAAGATTCTCTCGTACGTTTTCGGCGCTCATCTGGAAATTTCAAATTCGCCGTCTCTCGTCCCAGTGCAAGGAACCTTCGCAACCAGCCCGGAATATGCACTGGGCCGTGTCCGTGGACAGCTCGAACAGCGGGCACAGCTCATTAGTTCCGTGCAGGCATTGATGGACGACGATGAAATTAGCGATGAGTTGCATAAGTCGCTCAGTCAGTGGCTTGTTGTAAAGGAGGACCGCTCCAAGAGTCACAGCGCAGGCGACCAGGTTGTCTCCACGCTGGAGAAGAAAAACTTCCGGGATGCACCAGCTCAGCGTTTGCTTGCGTTAAAGGGCCATTTCGCCGCTCGGTCCAGATGGATCATCGGTTCCGACGCCTGGTCTTATGACCTAGGCTCGTCGGGCCTACATCATGCCATTTCGTCTGGCCTCGATATCAACATCCTCATTATTGACTCTGTACCCTACTCAGCGCGTCACTCTGCAGACCCTCACCGTCGCAAGCAAGATGTCGGCCTCTACGCAATGAACCATGGCGATGTCTACGTTGCTAGTGTTGCCGTGTACGCTTCCTACGCCCAGGTACTCCAAGCCGTCATGGAGGCCGACAGGCACAAAGGACCGAGTGTTGTACTTGCTTACTTGCCATACCAGACGGAGGATACCCCAGCTCTCGAAGTATTGAAGGAGACCAAGCTTGCCGTCGACTCCGGATACTGGCCACTATATCGTTGGGACCCTGTTAAAGAGGCTCAGGGCAAGGAGCCTTTCACCCTTGATTCCGACTCCGTGAAGCAAGAGCTGCAGCAATTCCTCGACAGACAAAACCACCTATCGCAGTTGGTCAGTTCGAAACCTCAGCTAGCCACTGAGCTTGTGAGCAGTTTGGGCGAGACCATGAAGGAGGCTCGTAGAAAGAGAGCGGCAGAAGCCTACAGCAATCTACTTGTTGCGCTCGACGCTCCTCCTCTCCTTATCTTATACGCTTCTGACGGTGGCACGGCCGAGAAATACGCCAAAAAGCTGTCCAATCGGGCAAAGGCAAGAGGCGTGTCTGCCAGCATTGGCACTATGGATTCGATGACCATCGAGTCCCTGGCTGACGAGGAGTATGTCGCGTTTGTGACATCTACGGCTGGACAGGGCGAACCTCCCCAGAATGGACGGACCCTCTTCAAAACACTCAACGCCACGGCCCTTCGTGATGACAAGCCATTTTTCAAGCTGCAGTACTCCGTTTTTGGACTCGGTGACAGCCATTATTGGCCTCGTCCAGAAGACGCGCATTATTACAACAGACCTAGCAAAGAGTTGGACTCGCGCTTAGAACAGTTGGGAGGTCAGCGGTTCGCAGATATTGGTCTGGGCGATGACCAAGACGCGGACGGGCCAGAAACTGGCTACAAAGATTGGGAGCCACTGGTTTGGAAAGCCTTGGGCGTTGATAATATTGAGATAAAGGAGGCAGAACCCGAACCGATCACGAACGAGCACCTCAAAGCCGCATCTGGATACTTGCGCGGCACTATTGCAGAAGGTCTTGAAGATACCACTACGGGTGCCCTCTCCGCAAGTGACACTCAGCTCACCAAGTTCCACGGCATCTATCAACAAGACGATCGTGACATTCGTGACGAACGCCAAGTCCAAGGTGCTGAGCCTGCTTATAGCTTCATGATTCGTGTACGTATGCCAGCCGGTGTTTGCACTCCGGAGCAATGGTTACAGATGGATCGTATCGCGGACGAGCATGGAAACGGGACATTCAAGATTACTACGCGCTCTACGTTCCAGTTCCACGGTGTGATCAAGCGTCATCTGAAGCCGTCGATCCAGGAGATCAACAAGGTCTTACTTGATACGCTGGCCGCATGCGGTGATGTCAACCGGTAAGCACGGTCTTTCGTTGACGAACACTAGCTCACATGTCGTCAGAAATGTCATATGCTCCGCTATACCATCGAAGTCGAGATTACATGCCCGTGTTTTCGAATTCTCCAAGCTGGTTAGCGACCACTTGCTTCCCAGAACAACTGCGTACCATGAGATCTGGCTCGACAATAAGATGGTCGCTGGTGAGGCGGTAAAGGACTTCGAACCTCTATACGGAGAATTCTACCTTCCTCGCAAGGTAAATTGCAAATTGCATTTCTGTTTGTCTAATCTCATTGTCTTGCAGTTTAAAATCGCTGTCGCAGTACCCCCGACTAATGATGTTGATATTTTTGCCAACGATGTTGGTTTCATTGCTATTGTCGACAAACATGGCGAGTTAGCCGGCTTCAACGTGACGGTTGGCGGTGGTATGGGTGTCACGCATGGCAACAAGAAGACGTATCCACGTATTGCCGATGTGATAGGCTTCTGCACCGTTGAGCAGGGTCCTTTGGTAGCTGAGAAGATTATGTTGACCCAAAAAGACTTCGGTAACCGTAAAGAGTGAGTTTTCTATCAACTTTGTGCAACGCATTGTGCTGACCGCTAGTACAGTCGCAAGGTAAAAATGCTAGCCCATTCTGGTTAAATGCGTGATGCTGACTACTCCCAAGAATGCTCGGTTGAAGTACACTATTGATCGAATGGGTCTCGATGTCTTCAAAGCCGATGTTGAATCTCGCCTTGGCTATAAGCTCCAGCCCGCTCGTCCGTTTACGTTTGATCGCAATGTCGACGATTACGGGTGGACCACTGGCGAGGACGGCAGGCATCATGTTACGTTGTTCATAGAGAACGGCCGCGTTCAGGACGAGCCCGAGCGGGACTTCAAGACAGGTCTACAGAAGATTGCCAAGATCCACAAGGGCACGTTCAGACTTACGGCAAACCAACATATCCTTATCTCCGATATTGCGACGGAAGATCTCCCGGAAATTAAGAGACTTCTCGCGCAGTATAAACTCGACAATCTTAATTACACTGGGCTGCGTCTATCTTCATCTGCTTGTGTAGCCTTCCCGACATGCGGTACGTTCCGATACAGATATTGTAGCTGAAAATGGTTTCTGACAGAAGTATACAGGCCTTGCCATGGCAGAATCTGAGCGTGTAAGTCCCAGCAGTTCTCTCTGTTATCTAAGTACCCTCATTTTCGGGGCATAGTACCTACCAATTCTCGTCAACAAAGTGGAAAAGATATGTGAGGAATATGGCCTTCGCAATGATTCCATCGTGATGCGTATGACTGGTTGCCCGAACGGATGCGCACGGCCATACATTGCTGGTACGTCCAACTTATTGGCCGTCAACATTTTGTTGTTCAATCGAACTTCGCAGAGGTCGCTTTCGTCGGCAAGGCACCTGGTAGTTATCTCATGCTGCTCGGTGGAGGCTACTACGGCCAACGGCTAAACAAGATATACCGCGAAAGCGTCAGCGAGCCAGAGATTTTGGCTATTCTGAAACCGATGATCAAACGGTATGCGCTCGAGAGACAAGAGGGTGAACACTTTGGAGATTTTGTGATTCGTGCTGGGTATATTGCACCAACTACAGAAGGCAAAAACTGGTATGATAGAATGGGCGGCGAGGGGCAGTATCGTGAAGCAATCGCTTCGTAGGTTCTTGAATAAACGTATTTACCTCCTCAGCATCATGCCATCACAACATCTATTATGTACTATTATGACATCACCATACGTCGGACGTAATGAAATTCGAGCAGCACTCAGGGTCACCGAGTGCCAGGCTCAGGTTCAACCCTATCGTCTCACCTCGCGTCGTTTGCAAGGGCACCAATTCAACGACTCTATGCATCGCTGTCTCCTCCTAGATGAAATCTTGGTGCAAATACTCCACTGGGTGGAACGCCCAACATTATGTTCGATAGCCAGGACTTGTCGTGCTTTCAATGAACCTGCCACGGCATTGATTTGGAGAAAACTTGTAGACTTGTGGCCCATTTTTCGGTTGCTACCAGCAGCGGATATAGCTTGGTCAGAGTTGCACAGTGACACCGAGGCTCACCATGACGGGCCTCCCATAGTGAGTACTGTTTCATTCGTTAAGGTTACTTGGCTGTAAAAAGTTCCTTAGGTTATTACGCGTCCGCTCACGCCAGAAGAGTGGCTTATCGTTAAGAAACTATCAAAACGAGTTCGCGACCTTCACCTTATCGTTACACCCAAGCCCACATGTTACACAGTAACGCCGCAATCACTGTCCTTTCTCTTACATCCCACGGAAAAGCACTGTCTGTTTCCGAATGTATGCACCCTATCAATCCACGCCCAAGTCGCCATCCACCCGCAAGATTCCCAAGACCACGTTCTGACCTTTCTTCGTGCGCTGATGAGGCCACACCTTGCTTCTCTCGACTTGCTTCTCGATGGAAAGTTCTACGCCTCCTCAAACGCACTGGATGCTCTCACATCGTGTTCTCATGTCCGTTCTCTGCGAACCCGCGAAACACCTCTTGCCGCAGTAGCTGACACCCCCATCTTCGTATTCCCTGCCATTTCCGAGTTCCACTCGTTGGAGACGGCGACCATTAATGACTGTTCTTGGGAACTGCTAACTCGCCTTGCTCAATTGAAGAAGTTGCAAGGACTTTCCATCGATCTCTGTTCGTCAACTGATGTCTACCCTGTTCCGCCGACTCTCGACACATTTCCAGAGTTGCGCACCTTGAGCGTCTACTTTGAAACTGTGGATATGTCTCTAGCATTCTTACGTTGGGCTTCTCTTTGTAAACTGACGAACTTGAAAATCATTTCCACGGATTTCAGTCGGGCTGATTACTCGGCCGATCTGCAGGAACTTCTTGCCCTTATCCCTTCTCGCTGTCCCTTCTTGGAGCATATCGAGATGGACTTGACCTTCTCCCGTCCACGTCAGCCAGTTCCATGGGTATTGTCAAAATCCATCTTGACACCATATCTCGCACTTCGTAACCTCAGGGTTTTGGATCTTACGCTGGCTCCCCGAAGCTACAGCCCGATGTTCACAGACGATGAACTGGAGCAGATGGCTAAGGCTTGGCCATATCTTGAGAAGCTTCATATCAAGGGATACGCTAATGGGTGGATCCTGCCTACAAAGCTTACGCTGGGGTGCATCGTGAGGTTAATCAGACATTGTCCCAAGTTGGTGGCTTTTTCGCTGGTCTTTGATGCAATGAAAGTTCCCGAAGTGAACTTCACCAATGCCGATGGCAGTATTGTCCGGAACGAAAGCATTCAATCTTTGGATGTCGGAAATTCTCCGATCTCGTCATCCCATCATGTTGCAGCATATTTGCGCCTGCTCATGCCAGCGCTTCGAGAAATAACTACATGTGTCAGGATGAATCAACTTCATAGAATGATTTGGAGCATGGTTACTACTTCTCTCTGTGTACCATGTCTGTGAATCACTTGTCACTTGGGTCATCTTCCGAAGCTGAGTTGTCTCTTGCTAGGTGGATGTTACTGTATCCAAGACTGAACGGTATATATAGAAGTGGAGATTGCTATTTACGATTGAGTTACAACAGAGTTACGTAGGTCTAAGTTAGATTTTCTTTTCAGGTAATTTTGCCCCTATCCCAACCACACGGTGTCTCTTTGTTCATGGCTCACATTTATTTTGACACGGAGATCCTGCTAGCTATCTTAACCGAGATGCACCCTTGTATCCTCGTATACCGACCCCTTCGCCAGATATTCACCACTTTTTCAAGTTCCAACGCAACACTATGATGTGCCGAGGACAAGTCGTTTATCCAATGAACCTGCTACTGCTTGATGTGGAAGACACTCACATCCCTAGATCCTATCCTCCGCCTGCTGCCCGGGTTGACAGCAACGATGCATCGATAGTATGCACCGCATCTAGATCTGTGAATGAGTGGCAGTTTGCCAGAATTGTGTCCTCTTAGTTGAGTACATGCCTTCTCACAAAAGCAGACTATGTGCATTCCCTTGACTTCTTTGTCAAATCTCATCTCGCAGTCCTTTGCTGGTGAACATCATTCTCAACTTGGCCCCTTCTCTCTCGCATCATCTGGTTCATTGGACATCGTCTACGTTCATGTTAACACCCTATTTATCACTCCGACACCTGAAGGTTTTGGATATCCCACTGCCAGCAGTACGAATCCCTCGGACAGTGATCCCGAGCGATGGCACAGGCTTTGGCCGTTCTTAGAGAAGCTCCATCTCAACACTACACCTAACACTGAGTGGGCGTCGACGAAGCTTACCTTGAGGGTATTGTGGCGCTGATACAACATTTCCCGAAGTCGGAGAGCTTTTCACTCGTCTTTGATACGACCAAGATTCCAAAGAGGATTTTCCCCGCCGACGGTCGCATGGTTTAGAACAGAAGAATTCGCAAGGCAATGAGTCCCCGATCGTGTCATGCGAGGTTGCGGCATATCTACTGCCGGGGTGTATTGCCAGAGCTGCAATCGCCTCTGTATAGTTACCATTCAACCTTGTCAGTCTATGTAGCTGTTTCTCGGAGTCTATTTAATTGGCAGGGTTTGATGCTGCAGGACAAAGATGTACAGCAACATAATACAAAAGTGTTGTTGCTCTTCCTAAGACTTGCTTGCCCTAGCTTCCGCTAAAGTTTCTTTCAATGCATTGATGACCCTGTCGATGTCCCCTCTCTCAGAGTCTACTGCGGTAACACCCATATGTCTGTGAATAGTCAGCGTGGGCGCAAGCCAAAGCCTATAAATATGCAACGCACCCGATGCGAAAGTATTTGTCTAGTAAAAAACCCAAACGTCAGTTCCATTGGTCAGCGCAGTAACCGATAAGCAAACCTTTGATACTAGCATGCAAGCCACCTGCAACAACGATGTCTTTTTTGAGCAGGCGTGGTATTATGTCGCTTGCTACAACGCCCTCGGGGTAGTAGATCTAAGGTGGTACAAGACATGCACTTGTCGGCGACATGTTGGTCAATTGGCACATGTAGACTCACAGCAGTCATGCCATTGGCAGCAACATCTTCGCTCAGGGGTACACATTTAAGATCGAACTCCTCCACTGCCTTCTTGACGCGTCGACTCGCCTCTTTATGTGCCTTAAAACGGTCCTCGAGCGAAACGTGCCCCTGTGTAATTTGACACAATGAAGCATGGTAGGCGTAAATTAGGTTGACGGGGGGTGTCGCAAAGTAGGCAGCGCTGTTTCTTTCATATACACTCATGATAGGGAGCCACCTATGGACCAGACGTGAGTCACGGTGGCGTCAAAGAAAGCAATCGAATACTTCTTCCAGCTAGCGTAGTACGAGGTAACCGGCGTAGCTCTGTTTTCAAAGACCTATTGTATCGTTTGAATAGATTACAGGGCAAAAAAAAATACCAACTACCTTGATGGCCCTTTGGCTAGCCACGAGGATACTTAGACCTGGTGGAGTGCCGAGACCTTTCTGACTAGCAGTGAGGACGACGTCGATACCCCAGTCATCCATACGGATTTCCTCGCTCGCAACAGAACAAACGCCATCCACTATAACCTGAACGACGAGATGAGTCCCTCTCCTGCGATAATTGATGGCAATGCCTACTAGGGTATCTGGAGAAACATTGCGCACTACTTCTCCAACGCCTTTGATATTCGATAGCACCGCTTGGTACAACATTTCGTCGGTGTCAGGTGGGGAAAATCATGAGGAAATACCTGTTGAAGTATCAACGTGGGTCACAGTGATGATTTTGTATTTCTTGGACTTGAGCGCTGACTCAACATCGGATTCTTTGACTGTCCCACCGACCTCGGCCTTGATCTGATCGACTTTTGCACCGTAAGTCTGCAAGCTAAATGGATGCAATTCGCAGAACGAAGGTCGTCATAAAATGCGACATACCAATCTGCGAAACTGTCTGCGAAATACCCGCAGTTCAAAACAAGGGCATTCTCGCCAGGCTCGACAAGATTGGCAGATACCTGCCAAGCGATTGCAATATGTCTGTTGGTCGTGACACAAGTGCTTATATTTATATACCTACCTGATCCCAACCAAGTGTTCCCGAACCAGCGATCAGGAATGGCTGAGCATCTTTAGAGTACAGGATTTGCCTATCGTTC
Source organism: Scleroderma bovista (assembly GCA_037178675.1). NCBI lineage: Eukaryota > Fungi > Basidiomycota > Agaricomycetes > Boletales > Sclerodermataceae > Scleroderma > Scleroderma bovista. Next base: position 89,906 of record JAYMGJ010000523.1, read on the forward strand.
CCAATCTGCCTGGCTTCTCTTGCGCATCACACAAATGGTTAACATACCTTGTCATACGAATACAGTCTCCGAACACAGACGCAAAGTCAGGGGACATGTGCGACATTGATGGATGAGCATTTGCATAGAGGACCTTTACAAGGAGTACGTTAGATGCATCTTATCGGAACGACAGTGGATGGGGAGAACCTCATCTGTAACCTCTATCGGTCCCGGAATGCTGGAATACACATGAGTTGGCGATCAAAATCTCTATTCTCTAGACTTACACCAGCAACCTTTGCACGATGTGGTTTAGTCCAGTCAGGGAAAGTAATTATTCTAAGGATGACAGCACCACTCACTTGTGTGGTTCCTGCCAGTCCAGTGCCAGCCCAACGTTTTAGCGCTAACAACAACTGACAGCCTAGTGGCGTACCTGAACAAACTTGGTCATTGTACGAGTCTCAGAGGTATTTCGTAGAAAGGTACGACCAGAAAGCAGGGATATAATATGACGACTAATAGTCGTAGTAGTAGATGCGATCAAGTTGCGGAGCGCCATTGATTAGTGATACTAGAGTCCAACAGGTCACAACAGCCTATATTCCTGTGAATACCAAGGCCTGTGATTCTTTGCGGAACACCGTCGGTCTTCCTTTCCGTCCCCCAGCCACACTCCACTTTAAATCCACCGAGAACATGTTGAGGCAAGCTCCCTTACAACTGTCAAAGGTGAAGGTAGAAACGTAAAAATGACCTGCGAGTAAATATATCATCACGAAGGCAGCTCGGGATCATGCGAACCGCGGTCGATTTACAGTGAGTTGATCCGGTAGAACAGAAGACACCCTGCGCGGGGTGAATAATATCTCGGTGTAAGTCTGACTCGGCGTCAACGTCCTGCAATGATCCGTGTCGCGTCTCCATCTACAACTCCATTTGCTTGACCACTGCCGACCATTCCTGCAATAGTTTTCTGTAGGTCTGTCCACTCTGACTCTCGGGGTATCGCCGTGTCGCCAATGTCGTAGATGTAGAGCTTTCCATCACTACAACCAAGTGCAACACGTCGGCCGTCTTTGTGGTCCCACTGGAGTTTGTTAATTGCGCGTGCTGATGCCACACTCGTAGATACGGCAGGGACCTGCATTATGAAATGTTTATCTGGTCAACTCTGACGTAGAATTCGAGGCGTACCTCCGTGTCAGTGTTTAGATTCCATAATTCAAATTTACCAGAGCCATCTGCCGTACCGAATAGCGCAGGATGCGCCGGGTGCCACTTCACGTCATATACGTAGTCATCTGCTTCGTCAAAGGAGTATATCGGGGGGATCGCGTGCGCCGCTGTTGATGGCTTGGCAAGGCTTTTCGCTCGCCAAAGCTTCACCGTCCAATCAACGCTAGCGGTTAGGAACAGATCTGAGAAATCAACGGGTCCCACGAGGGGGTGGAAATGCAGCCCCATGACAGGGCCGGCATGCCCCTTGTAGATATCATACTGGTTGAGTCCAGCCTTTGCGCCAGCGCGGTCGTACCTGTTTGCCTGGTACACGTTGCCCTCTTCTGTGCCAACCCAGAATGTCGTAGTCTCATTGTCAGGGAAATCAAGGGTAGTGATAGCCACTTCACCCGTTTTGTTATGGCCCGCGTGGATCAGTTCTAGCGTTTCCTGAGAGCATCCGTCACTCATACGGTGTAACGTAAAGGCCCAATACGCGCACCTGTGGTTGAGCAAGCATGTCCACTAGCCAGCTGCAGACAGTGCCGTCCGTGCTACTGGTGATTAGATTGTGAGCATTCTGGGTCCCGACCATTCGCATCGCGTAAACCGGGTGGGTGTGCCCTGCAGCCGATAGTGGCGTCTTCAGGACCGGCAAGTGTTTCGATCGTGTGTCCCAAAGAAGAATTTGTCCAGAATATGTGCCACCGAACACGAGATTTGAATGGAATGGTGAACACGTTACTGAGAGGACATCAGACTATCCCGTGATCCGATGTATCAGCAAAACACCTGAGGGGATCATATCAAGAAAACGCGCCAACCTGAGAATGGAAAATAAACTCGGGTCTTTCCAGGAGGTGGAGATTCCACACCGCAACGATGCCATCGGGCTCGTTTAGTGCAGCGGGGTTTTTGTTGTAAGACGCCACACTGAGTTCGGGGTACTACATACCTACCGTTGAGAAGAATTAGTATCTAGTTATTAACCGACCCACCTTTGGAGACCAATCTACATCCGTTATCGAACGATTCTTCCCATACCGTTCGTCGTAGAAGGCGCAAACTCGTTTCACGCGCTTGCCCTCTGAGTCATCTCTGGCGCACTCGTGTTAGCGACTGAGAAAATCTTGGCAATAGCAGACTTGCCCGTTGGCCTCGGTGCCAACCGTGTAATCACGAATATAATCGTAACCATCGTTTAGTGCTCGTTGAACAATTTTGGATGACTGTTCAACGAAGTCGAGGAATTCGGGTGCAGTGATAATGCTCGTTCGTTCCTCCTCGGATAGTTCTACCAGAAGACTTGAATAGACATCCACAAAGGAAAGCGAAGGATCCCTACCTCGAATTTCGTGTTCTATTTCTTTGTCAAGTTGTATGCTCTCTTCCTCTAATTCCTTTTCCCTTGCGACTCGTTCGGCTTCTAGGTCTCGTTCCCGCTGAATTTGTAGCCGAATATCCTCTACAGAGACTTCGGGTACATCCACCTCTACAGCAGTTGTTTGGACTTCCTTGTTATAAATCACTCGTTCCTAACAAGTAGTGTCAAATCAAAGGAATGGGCCGGCCATATACCCTGACGCACGCGCTGGGGAAGCTCAAAGAGCTCCTGCTCAACGTCAATCAAATCTGGCACAAACCGAGGTGTTAAAGTCCTAAACCATGTCGACATTCCGCCTACCTACATCAGCCAGTAACTACGCACCTTTCCATGACATGGTCTGTGCCAGAGTTGGTCATTCCCATCATAGTGGCCCCCATACTGTTCTTATCTGAACCACCATCGCTCTGTCGACTGATTCTCCCGGAGGGAGACAGGGTAGATGTGCCATAGAATAGAGCGCTTTGGCGGGGTGGTGTTCCGGGCATAGACGATGACGGAGTAATATCTCCTCCGCTGTCGAGACCGCGATTACCCACCAGCGCGTTAACTAGCTCGTCGACATCGCGGCGTGCTGCAGTGGATGCGCCTGCAGCCTGGAAAAGTCTAATGCCTAAGATTCAGTGTTCGACGTGAATGTCAGACATACCTCTGCTTGCCGCCGTTCTGTCTCTGCTCGTTGTCTATCAGCCCTTGCTTTCCTAAGTTCTGCGAGCTTGGACCTCTTTGCTTCGATTTCTGCTCTCCGTTTTTCTGACATTGCTGTGGTGCGTGACTACAAGAAGATCAAGTGTGCGCGTCGACGCGACCGTGGAAAACAGAGAAGTAGATCTAATCTCCCAATGTCCATGATACAGCCAAGCAACCGACAAAAAAGCTCCCAAAAAGCTCCAGCCCGACGCAACGAGAACAATCGCATATACGCCAACCCACTCCCCATCATCTTCAATGAACCTGAACAGCCATCATCCTGGCACAGAGCTCTCGGTCTGCTGGGTATCCCTCTGACTCAGGTGCTGAACCCGCATTGCGAAGGCATCTTGGACGTCGCTACACGCTCGGTATGGGTAACGGATATGAAGCATGCCATAATTCTCTGGCGACGAGGGTTCTTCGGAAAAGGTGACTTGTCCCGGAGTGAACCTTCCTGGCTGGCGCGGCAGATTAACGCCAGGAGACAAAGCCGAGCAGGTATGTCGTGTTCCTAGCAAGTATTATCTATCTAGCTATATGCACCTGCATTCCAGGTCTAACGTCCGAGGAGGTCACCGCCAAGCGCAGATCTGAGCGAATACAGTTCAAGCTGGATCGCGCCAGAGCGATGGCAGCTGCTGCAGCGGAGGCCGAGGCAGCGTTCGAGGAGGAAGGTCGTGTAATATCGACTGTATACGCAGAAGACGGGACGCGTATTATTCCTTCTGCAGCGACATGGAAACCGAGTCAATCCCCTGAAGCACCGAGGCAAGTGGTTCCCGATGTCGAAAGGGAGGAGGGGGAGGACGGAGACGAGGACGAGGACATGCCCATAGAGAACGTAGAGCACCTCCAGCTCACGCTTCCGGAGGCATTCTTTCTCCTCTGGAATTTGGACTGCCTGTCCGTCATAAACCCGGATACAGTGAGGGGCCTCTATCTCGCTGAACTGATGCGCCACCTGCTTACATCGTCTCCCGTCTCCCAGGGCGACCCACTCACCCTTTCGCAAATATGGTGTAGTTTTCAGAATGCCCACGTGCCATCCCCATACGGTCTGTCACCTAACCTCGACCCACCAGAATACCGACGATTCGATAATCCCTTCCTCGCCAATTACGTCGCATATCACCACTATCGGTCCCTAGGCTGGGTCGTGAAAAACGGCATCAAATTCTGTGTCGACTACCTCCTGTACAAGCGCGGACCCGTCTTCTCTCACGCCGAGTAAGTTTTCTGATGCGGTACTACCTGCACGACCGCTGACACGCTGTGATACCCGAGATTCGCTATCGTCGTTTGTCCAGTTTACGAAGACCCGGCAGATAGAGATTCTTCGCCTTTCCAACTGCAAAATACATCCCCATTCTCTTGGTCATGGTTAAGCACGCTCAACAGGGTGAACGCGCAGGTCCAAAAGGTTAGTCGATTGATCGCGTCTCACCTTTTCAAGCATACCGATATGGTTTGTAGACGCTGATCCTGTCATACGTTACTATTCCCGCACGTTCACGGGTGTCCGATGACGTTCTGGCCTCACCCACTTGCTTCACCCACTACACCGTACGAGAGGTCGTGGTCCGACGGTTTATTCCCGCACGCATGCGAGATTAGGCAAATGCAATGGTCGCGGCGATGAAGCCAAATTCTCGTCAATGTAAAGCGGCACATTAGAATGTTCAGCACCATAATATTGTCCCGATCGTTTGCAATGCTACCCTAAATGTGATAATACATTACATCAACATGCTACCTCCACGTTACCCATCGTTCATCGGCCTCCACTTCTCCACGGCCCCTGTGAAGATAGTGTGTGCACTATGCACACCGATCTTCACGACTGTCACGTGCCCGTGATTCATAGAAAGATGTAATCACCTGTGTTGCTGGAGACAGAAATAGTCAAGGCTGACCCGCCTTGGAATATCACCGACGAAATAGCTTAAGCCAGGTCGTCCTCGGAGGTTTAGGGTTCCAGATATGCCAGTATGCGTCGACCCGGGGATGGCGCAGAACAAACAAGAGTGCGGAGGAACTTGAGGACAAGGAAGGAAAGGGAAAGAAAAACTAATGGACCGATTGCAGAGATGGAAAAAAAAAAGGTGGGGAAGGGACAGTAATGGCAAGCGCGAGCACCATGCGAGGAACCAGCCCAAAGGACATGGTCACCAATCTAGTCCGTTGCGTTTCCGATCTGAAATCATACGGCGCCCTTGATTTGGACCCTACGGTATTTTTCTTCGTATGCCTGTGAAAGGACCGGAAAGGCAGCTTTGCAGTCTAGAATTCTTTCATCTTGACGATCGTTAGGATTGGTATAGGTGGTAACTCCATGGGACGTCAGAAATTCGATAGCGTGGGTTATCGATTCAAATGCCAGCTCATCAGTGATGAATTGAAGAGAGAGCGTTCGGTATCTGGAGTTTTGGGTTGGGTGATCAGGTTCAGTGGCACATGGCACATATCTAATCAGATGCGCACGCTTTAGACATTATTGTCAAGGCCTTCGCTCTCTCTCTGTCTATGAAGTGATCCATGATATATGCTCCCATATTAGGTGCATTCGTGTACAACTCAAACATGGCACGGTAATTGCCCATCGACTGTGCGCGTTGTACCCGTAGTGCATGTTGCACTGCATCGGCCGCTTTCTGTCTGGGTGTTAGTTGACCTACGTACAAGTTTAGTTCTAGACAGCGTGATGTGTCAATACACAAAAACACGCCACGACGTAAAAAAGCATGGCTTACCGCTTTTATTTCGGCCATGTAGAAGCATCAATATACGATAGGCCGTAAACTCTTCGACCTTTCCCGGTATACCGAGCTCGTAGAGGTTCTTTAGGGTTGACTGACACTGATTATACTCTACCATGTCCGACTAGGATATAATGAGTGCAGCTGGAAGAACATGAATGGCAACATCGTACGCTCTCAAGTGCCATGCGCGCATGTATCTCGTAAACTTGCACGGTAAACTCGTTCTTTATGCGCTGCACCTGTGCCGCATGTCTGGTATAAATGGGGCATCGCGAGACACGTCCGGACGCACCGTCAAGTCCTGTCGTAAACTCTTAAATTGGTTACATATCCAATTGTACGAGCATTTTGCTCGCCAGCGCTGTTTCAGCTCGACGAGTGTCTGCTGAAGAACCGGGTACGGTCTGATCATCTCCGGTTTGGGTTCCTGGATGAAGAGTGACTTAGCGAAGATGACCGACCATCCACAACGGCCGCACCGATGTCAAGCGTAGATAGTCTTTGAACAACTCCCGATTTGTACCCACGATCGTATACCGATCCCAATTGGGGACGTTCTGCCCCAAGTAGCATGTCAGTCTAACCGTAGCACGCAAACAGGACAATAAGGAGGCCCTTACAGGATCCGCCTCCGGATCGTCCGGGTTCGGACCATACGCAGACGGTGAATCAGCTCTCGTTATTCGATTCAGAAGATGTGCACCGTGAGGATTGGCTTTGAGAGCAGCACCTTGATTGCGCAAGTGTTTCTGTCGCTCGATTTCGTGCTCTCGTTGGAAACGCTCGGCCCGTCGGTTAAGGGCAGCTTGGTCTCCTACATCCCATGTGGTTGCTGTTGTATTTTTTTGTGCAGCTTTCTTTGCTTTCTTGTTTGTTGTAGGGGGATCAGCACTAGGAGAAAAAAACACGTGAGATCTGGCATCGCCCGTCACAAGGACTCTGCAACCTACACTTTGCGCTTCAAACTGTTAACTGTTGGTACTGGCTTTGGTATAAGACTACGGCATGTTCAGTGTCATTGAAGCCCACGACGAGACAACCAACAAAGTGAACGGACGACACCTTTGTAATTGCACGCCAGCCCAGTCCGTGGTCCAAAGCGACTTTGCAGTGAAAGCATCAGCAATTACCTGTCTCAGCTCCGCCTGAGCTTCAGCTCTGTTCGTATCAGTCATTTGTCCTAGACACTTTGCGACCCATTCTCTGCGAACAAAATGTATATTTCGGTTGCCGAAAAACCGGGCGGAGCTCACTTTAACTGTGGCGGCCAGGTATCTGAGGACATTGCGGGCGGTGATGTGGTGTAAGAGGAAATAGATGGAGTTGGTTGTCGACGAGAGCAAGCAGGTGGTAAGAGCAAGAATGCCAAGTATGTAATGAAGCCACAAGCAAGTCCAGACTTTCCCACGATAATTCAAATAAGTCTTATTAACTAGAGTCTAGCAAGCACAAGCCATACATTTATCTAGTGCGCCTGATCAGCCGGTGGCTTGTAGACTGCCCGGACATTAGCAAAATGCACGTATTATGATGTGCAGTCGACTTACAAATCTTGCGGTTCTTGATCACTCCCCACTTGAATCTCTTCACATAGATACTTATAGCGAACAGTGTCGAGAAGAGAATCACAGCCTTCAAACCCATCTTCTTGCGTTCATCGTGCTCAGGCTCGGCGGCCCAGTTCAGGAAGGTGACGACATCCTTGGCCATTTGAGAGGAGGTAGCAGGGGTGCCTGTCCAAATACGTCAGGCACATCTCAGAATATGTGGAACATGAAGGGGCGCACCATCCTCATACTCGACAACACCGTCAAACAGCACACGGGCCATGGAAATAGCACCACCAGGGAAGTAAGGGTTGTAGCTCATACCCTCCCGAATGTCAACACCCGCAGGAGGGTCCATGTATCCGGTTAGGAGTGAGAACACGTAGTCCTACCCACCACACGCCCAATAAGCACCAGAAACAACGATGAGGAACGGATTCCCGGACTTACCGGACCACCATGTCTGGCCTTGATGATCAAGCTGAGGTCAGGAGGGAGAGCACCACCGTTGCTCGCACGCGCGGCCTCCTCGTTAGGATACGGAGCAGGGAGATAGTCGGAGAGCTTCCCTGGACGCTGGAACATCTCGCCATTGTCATCCGGTCCGTCGGTGTACTCGACCTCCTCGGCCATGACACGCGCTTCATCAGCAGTATGAGACACGCCGACCAGGTTGCGCCAGGCAATGCGATCGAGCGAATGGCAAGCAGCGCAGACCTCGCGGTATACCTGGTAACCTCGACGAATGCTAGAATGACGAGTCTGAAACGCCGGAGTGGTCAGTATTTAATGCGGACGTACCTGGCATGGTCAAAGGTATCGAACAAGCCCTGGTGCGGCCAAGGGTATGCGGGTGGGTGGAGGCCCTCGTCTGCCATTGAACTCGCGTGGACATCACCAATGAAGGGAAGGGAGCCGTATAGGTGGGTATACCATGCTATTGACCCGGCGGAAAAAAGCGAGACGGAAACGAGAGACGCGCGAGACGACAGCAGAGACTGGGTGAAAAGTCAGCAAATGAAGCTAACTGGCTGTCCCGGCATACCTCGACGGTACCAGAGGACGCAGAGTTGGTCGAAGCAAATCGGACCTGTTTCGTGTCGGGAGAATTGAAATTCGGAGTCGAGTGATGGACTCACCGACGCAGCGCGAGTTTTGGCAGCGCTGGACGTCGAGCCAGATGCACCGCGAGCAAGCTGGCTCCTGAGTGCACCCAAGGGCAGCTTGAACATGATTTTGTGGTTAAGGTCGAGATTTTCGACAAGAAAACAGCGGAAGAGGGTGTGACAGGATCACGCATCACACATAAGCGGAGCGGGGCAAACCGGAAATCAAGCCAAAGTAAAGTCAAGAAGTCAAGAAGTCATTCATTGGCGCTCATGAATCGTTCAATCATATACAGGCCGCTCTAGCCAGTAATACAAATAGAAACCGAAGAAGAAGAAAAAAAGAGAACGGTAAACGATTACTATAAAACCCTTCCCATGTGGTACAGTAGCCAAGGCGTAATCGAAATGGTATGAAAGGATCCATGAGAGGTCGAGCCGCCCTTCGAACCACGCATTCTCCGTCTGCAATGCAAGACTTTCAAAGTCCTAAAATAGACAGTCGCACAACATCTCTGCAAAAAAACACAGTCGGCCATCACGTGCAGTAACAACAGATAACACGAACCTTCCGCGCAACAGCAGAGACAAGCACCAGCCAGACAGGCAAGGCAGCCAGTACCGGAATTAGCCCTCTGACTCTGACCAGGCTGTTGTCTAGAACCGATGCCAATCAGCAACGTGGTGACTTGGTACCTCGTGTTTTCGACACCTCGTTCGACTTACACATAAACGGTTTGTGGTGCAGGCTGGGGCTGGTACCCAGGCTGGCCACCCTGGTAGCCCTGCTGGCCGTAGCCGGGCTGGCCTTGGTAGGACTGCTGCGGCTGCTGGGGATAATATCCCCCCTGACCCGGAGGAGGCCCTGGCAGGAACCATCGGTTAACGTCACCATCCCGCCCTACGACGACGACGCACCTTGGGGAGGGTAGTATTGGGCTTGTCCGCCGCCGCCGTAGTAATCCTTGTTTGACATGATGATTCGGAGTGATGGAAAAGGAGGAGCGTTGCGTCGATAGTTTTTCGATTCTTGTAAGCGACACTTTCTCACGATGTAATAGAGGAGCATCACAGCCCCGCCTCCTCTGTTAGCTGCTCTGCCTCACGGTACAGGCATGGCAGGTCGCAGGGCTGCGCACACGTCTGCGCATTCCATGCCAGCACTGCTGCGCTGATCGTGAGCTGTGCGGTATGACGCCATGGCTCAGGCTGTCGAAGGGACATTGTAGGACTCACCCGTGCGTGAACGATTGCCCGACGGAATGCAGCGGAAGGCAGAACACTTACCCATGGGCACCGGCGAGCGTATTAGAGGTCATTCATAGCCATGGCGAGGACCCGCCAATAAGGCGCATGGGCCCGACATATTCCCGTTTATCGGAACCACACAACAGCCTCCACGTCCCCTCGCGGGTGTGATCTCGGTCCAGGTGCGTCGAGGGAAAAAAATATAGCATGCATGTATCATTACATTCGGATGGTGCATAATCCCGAAAACCAAGGTAGGGTGCGAAAGTCGAAGGGTAAAAACGAGAGCACAGAAGGTCGAATAACAAGCACAGATGATATACAACATATGTCAGAGTGTGTGCCGGAAGGTCCGAGTGCACAGAAATCTAGTACGTTCTAAGGAGTGTTGGGTGGGAAGGCTTGGATTCTCGCCCCCTGGCGAAAGAAACTTTGCGTCAAATGTGTCAACGCTGTTGAGAGGTAATCGACACGATATTTTGGCGTCTGCATCAGCCAAGTCTGAAAATAGGGACTAGCGCAAAGAGCTCTTACGCGGGGCAACGTAATTTTCGTGGGTGACTACATCAAATGGTCGTGTCCGGGCTGTTGCGAGTACAGTCCCTAGTGATGCAAGGCTCATGACGCCTGATGCGTCCGTTCTGTCAGATGTCCTAGATTAGCCTCATCGAGCCGTCCCTCACGCCCACCCCTGCACTTACTCTGATAATCGTAATAGCGACACTCCTAGCTGAAAGCGTCCGCGCCATCGTATACTCACATCAGGAAATAGAAAATAAAGACCTAGGCGGCCTGAGAGGTCGCGTAATTTCTGCGGAGATGATACCAGGTTCCCATACAACAACCGCCGGGGAGGGGTGTCGCCGGTGGGGGATGACCCCATGTCCAGCGGTCTCGTCCCGTCGTCAGAAAACAATGACAGGTGTGCAATCAAGAAGGGAAGCTCCATCTCACTGTTAAAATTTTATCCACACTCTGGCCCAACGCACCGGATGAAGATGACGGATACTTACGGGATGATGGAATTTCCAAAGCGATCGCGCACAATGAGCTGGACGACGATTGGCGGCGCTAGTGGCAGGCGAGACAGCGTGGCGGACCCAAATTCGGCGGTCCTTTGCGGATGTTGCACAACGTCAAGCTCGTACGTCCTGGTTTACGGCGTCAGCATGTCGGCGGAGGACGCAGAAACAGACGCAAATACCTTGTCTGAGTCTCGTTGAGGAACGAGTGGTGTACGCGCGGCTGGCTTAGTGGGAACTGACCGGGAGGGGATGTGGGTCGGTCGTTTGGCGATACTTGGTTCCAAGGACTGCTCTGGCCTGCGACTGACGTCTCCGATTGGGGTGCCACGTTCCACGCAGACGGGGGCGACTGCGTCCGGGAGTGATCGCTGCTAGCGACCGACCTCGGTGAACTGGACATTTTATCCCGGGGTCCGTCGAGAAATAGCTTTTTGTAGTTTCTGCACACAACGGAGCATCACTGCCTCAGCTCAACCTCCTCACAAAAATCAGCGCTCTGAAACCTCTTACGACGGTGCATACTCGACGGGAGTGATGGGCGTGATCGGGTGTATTTGACGCGAGTGCTGTCACAAAAGAAAATACAGCCGTCATTAGCACGGTCTGTCGCACGAGCGGACGATCAGAGGTGGGGAGCTGGCGCACCGATTGCTCACCTCCGTCACTGAAAAATGAGGAATGGCGGTGGTGATCATGAGCAGCGTGCATTGGAGAGTCATGAGAAGAGTCCAAACCATTCTTGGTGTCAGCAAGGGTCAGCATGTGTGGCAAGCTGAGCGCTGAGGTACAGCAGCCAGCGGAGGAGTCCAGACAAGGGTTGTGACAGGAGTCGACGCGAGAGGTGTCTATAATGTAAGGCCGAATGGCAACATCGCATTTAAGCATTTCGTGTGTACCGATCATACCCAACTCATTTCCAGGGAGCGGAGCTCGGGGGCTAAGGAAGACACACAAGGGGTGTCAGAGTGCAGCAAGACATCTTTGACAGATCTAGAGAGGACCGATATGGCGAAGTTCGACCAGGCATATTCGACTTCAAATATCAGCCTATGTGATATCATTCATACGAAAGTCTTCCTATTGGGGCGCTTACTACCTGCCAATGGGATAACGTTGTCGCTCAGGAAACACGCCAAAGTAGTGCAAAAAAATATTATAGTGGTATAAGATATTACAGCGAGACCGTCATACGCTCGTCTTCACATAACTCCATATACCTGCCAGCCCCGAGATTACAGTCGCTGCAGCCAGTGCAGGTCTGACTCCGGCTATGTAAACATTTTTTGAGCAAGACGTAAGTCGGACCAGAAGGGGTGGCGTACCAGTCGACTTATACAGCGCGCCCGTCAAGGCCCCTGCTGCCATGCTCCCCACCGTGTCGTGTTTGCCACGGAAGGAGTCGATGGAGGAGTTGATGCCATTGTAGACCAGCGCTGCGGATCGGCGTTGGGTCACTGCACGGATGCAACGCGATAGACCACAACGCACCTAACACGCCAGCCGAGTTACCTATGAATGTGCCCCTTCTTGTGACAGAGTTGAGTATGCTGTTGATCCGCAGTCGCATGTTTGATACGGCTAATGGTCGTCGAGCGCCCTCGCTCACACCCCACACCCCACCCAGGGCCAGACCTAGCGGAAAGAGGTGTGAGCATGTGACAGCAGCAACACAATAAGGATGGCCCAAGTTGGACGATGACAATATTAAGATAAGGTGAGAAGGCCAACTCGTGGAAGACGGGAAGACGCGATCAAAACGTACAATCCTCGTGCAGAACTCATGTCAAGGAGCCGAGCGAGGGGGAGCACTTACCGCTGAGGTACATAGTGCCCGTTCCGTAGCACAAGTCATCACTGAAACCGCGAGAAGGCATGGCTGTCCCGGCCCCTGGCAACTCGCTCTTTTTTGCATCATCTAGTACTAGATAGTCTAACTTGTCCCCGAGTTGTGCGAGAGGATGCAATCTCGCTGGATCATAAGCACCCAATAGCAGGTCATCTGCGGTCACAGCATTCTCCACAGGGATCGAGGGCCCATCGCGGGAAAAGCTGACCGAACGAAGGTCGTCGTGTATCGCTGGCGGTGGATTTTGAGAGCCTGACGAGGCCATAACAAAGAACCGTAGGCGAGTTGTGGTCGCGGTGCAGAACAACTTGGAACGCAAAAGTTTTGGGCCGGACTGTGGCAATGTCCTTCCTTTTAGGGAACATCTCTTTCCGGCGACATTCGCCTTTCCGCTTTCGACCAAGACAATTGGGAGAACATCATGTTGCGGAGCCTTGTGTGGGCTGCGACACGGACAGATACACACCGGTTGGTGGCGAGCCGAGCTGGCCGTCTGCATCTTTTACATACCAGGTCTACTGAATTGCGCTCACGGTGCACCCGGCTCGGGGGAAGAAGTAGGTCTCACTCATTACAGAATCAACTCTGACATTCGTTTGGTCAGGATGGGCAACTTCGATAACGCCACACTCTACCCCCTCTGATCCCGCGGAGGCTGAGGCGATGAAGTGCCTTGAGCAAGGCACCCAGAAACTCGAGGAAAATGACCTCCAGGGAGCCAAGCAACTCTACAAACGCAGTGTAGAAATCAAACGAAATGCCAGTTCCCTCTTCAACCTCGGCGTCACGCACTATCACCTCAGTGGGCCTTTTCTCAATTTATAGTGCCGCGCCCAACTTAACCTTCCACAAGAGGAATTTGATGAAGCCATTGCGGCTTGGCAAGAATCCATAGCACTCCAGCCCGATAGCCCTGACGCGCACACCAGTGAGTTTTCATTTGTCGCGACTTGCAACAGCTACCAATCCCCTTAGACCTTGCCAGCGCGTACATAATATCCCCTGTTTCACGGCCAGACTTGGCGCTTCATCACTTACAGCACGTAAAACATCCTGGCCTGCCATATCTGATGCTGACTATTGTTTTCCAGCATTGCGGCGTCTCTTGCACCCAAGGACCCTGAGATTTCCTTCAATCTTGCTGCTGTTCTGGAAGCGAGTGAGTCATCCGCACCACCCTTATTGTCTCTAAAATTATCTCATCTCACCGTGGGCAGCTGGTCAACTCGAAGAGGCGTTGACTTATTACAAACGCGCTAAAGAACACGGTGTCGAGCGTGCGGCGATGCATATCCGCAATGTTAGTAATTTCATCACTGCAGCACACAGACTGAATTTTTTTTTTCAGGTCGGCGCAAAAATCCTCGGCAAGACCATCGAGAAGGCACAGGAAGAGCAGTCAGAGGGGCCGAAGAAACCGGAATCATGACAACAAGTCAGCCGCACCTGACTAACTGTTGCCACAAACACGCGGTGGTGGCAGACGGACACCACTTCCATGACCGGTAATTGTATAGCTTGTGCGCCTCTACCCAAAAGGAAGAGCAACGTTGTTATCGTCAGTCTGCACCCTACTTAGTGCCTTTAATCAGGTTGCTTCTCACCGTCTGACTCACCAACATGGCAATGCAACAACGCCCGACCCGTGTGACTCGGCGAAAAAAAAAGATCAACAGAGTACGCATTAACCGAACGATCGTAAGTGGCGACTACAGTTCACGAAACGGTAGAAGGAATGATCACGAGGTAAACCTGGCATCATCTCGGGTGCCACGCCCAGGGTTAGCCCATTCCGAACCTTCTATCGGGCCTACCCTCGCTAACGGCTGTTGCTGTGATCTCCCCCGATGGGCACCCCTGGTGGAGCTGCTGCCGCGATGAGATACATGACTCTTTCTGGACCTTTCGCCCCTAGAGTCTGATTCATAAGGCCCAGATGATATTCCGCTTTGGTTATAGCCCCTTCCTCTCGGGGAAAATGTGGGGTACCTATATGATGCCCGCGATTGACCTGATTGCCTCCAAGAGCCTCGGGATTCGTGCACACCGCGAAAGCCACGTGTTGTATTAGCGCGTGCACGGTATGTTCCCCTACGAGGACTAAAATAGGACGATGTATTCGGCTGGCTGCCCCCCATTTCTGCAGCTACAGTAGACGCTCTGAGAAGGGATAGCACCGATAATATCTCATCACGGGTATAATTCGGGCTTGGGTGATCAGATGCGTTGAGATGAATGATGTGGTCATAACCTTCATCGGGAGAGGGAAGCTCGAAATCTGAGGCGAATTTTGCTAAGATGGGGATACCCTCCTGGGCATTCCTAATTGTAGGATGCGACGTTCCTTCGTGATGAGATCATCCAGTCATGCATTTGTTGAATTGAGTGAGAAGAAAACTGATTGCGTACTCACGATTCTGAAGACGGGAAGCGCAAACCTGCCAATCACGAATGGTCATGGCGTGGGGAGCGGCACCAACATGATGTTGCTCACCTGATAGGGGGTATCAAAGACAATTACACTGACACTTGTTCCAGGGAATTCACGCGCGATATTTGTCCAGTAAGATCGTTGTCTGTAGTGTCATCATTATTGTCCCGTTCTCTGCATCACTGACGGGCGGCGTACACGGCATTGAAGTTGGTGCGATCAATGCAAGGAGACAAGCCTTCTCGAAGAGTTTGGTGAGCCAACTTTTCCACTTGCTTTCTGTTACCCAAGTCGTCCTGATTGCAGCGGCGATACCTTGGAAAGTACCTCTCAAGGGCCTCAGCGAAGGTCGACTAGAACGGCATGCACAAGTGACACATTACAAGCCTGTCAACAGGAGGAATTCGGTAACTTGAAAGAAACAAATTACCTTCCCCGACGCAATAAGCCCGACGAGAACCAGCATTGTCTGTTCCCCGTCGAAGGGCTCGGAGGATAGCGAGGCAGGGCTGTCTGAGCTCATGATAGTAGTTGAAGATAACACCAAAGCGTCGACTCCACTTTCCAACAACGCTGTCAACTTACTCACGGTCCATGCATTAGGGTTGTGTTGCAGGGTCTTACCTCGGAGATCGACTTCGGGTTCTTCGAGCTAACCTGACCTGGTAGGACTACAACCAACGCCCTATGTATTCAATTCAATTGTAATATACAGACCTCCTTCCACGGTGATAGTGGGCTCCCGATATGGCCCAACCTGTCTGCTCATGTCCACGGTAAACCCTTTACACCCCATGACCTACGACACCGGGTGGACCGAACAAAAACCTGACAGTTCCTTCGTTCTTCCCAAGCAAAGCGACTTCATTCCCGCCGAACATCGCAGTCGGATCGGAACTACTCAGCGGCATAGGGGGCCGAGATGGATGTTCATTCTCCCTCATGGCAATCTTTAATTGGAGCAATTGTTCTGATTTGTATGGGATGAGCGGAGGATGCGGGGGTCCGCTGGATGGATAATGTTGGTTTCGCGGAGATGGATGCGGAGAAGGCGACGAAGGCGTCCTCGGCGACGTATTTGCTGATGGATTTTGCGCGGCCTGCATAAGTAGGTCAATGAGCACATGGGCGATCTCTGCGTGTGTGAGTATGTCGAAGTAAGGTGAGAGAATTGCAAATTGGGGATAACAATTGGAATGGAAAACTCTCACCTTCAAGGTCCTCGGCCTCCGCCATGTAGGTCCGTTCCCAGTCACCTTTCTCCTTGAGAAGATTAGCGATTCGGCAATCATCGGTATCAGAAGATGATGGGGACTCCATCGTTGATAGAAGAGCGGCTGTGTAGATGCATCCTAGTGCAACGATGTTTGGGGGGTACATAAGGGGCACCAGCGTCCGATGACTATGGAAATAAGTCCATACATACGTGTAAGATCAGGATGATGTGGCTCTCACCTGTCAACGGTCAGGCGCCATGCAAATTTGATGAGTTTCTTTGACACTGGAAAAGCCAAATTAGTCTCTTTGACGAGAACAGCGTGTCCTTGACTCACATCCCAGTTTTTTCCCTAGTTTTATAACGTAAGGAAAGGGTAAACTGGACGTAAAATTGAAGCAGATGGTCTCCAAAACCAGTCTTTCCACGGCGAGCAATCGCTGTCGATCGTGCTCGACCGTCTGCGTAAGGTTTAGTTCTTGTTCTCAGAGGCAGGATACATTGCATACCACTGGGTCCATATCGATTTCGCCCCCTATCGTCTTGGACTTTGCTGCCAACTCAGGGAACCGCACGGGATAAGATACCATCAGTATCTCCCGAGGTTTCTTGAGCGTATCGTGCATCTTCGTCGAGACATACAACGCGGCGAGGGAAACATCCTGAGAGGGTATCAAGGTCTGACAACTCAAGAAGCAGGCAGACACTGACATGATAGCTAAAGTCTTTCCTTGCAAAGAACAGATGAAATCGATGGTACAAGCTCTGTGCAGTCGCAATAGTCTTCCGCGGACTAAGGAACGATAAAAAATGTCAACGGCACGGGATGACATGCAGACAGCTGAAGCACTCACAATCCGATCTTTGAGCCGACTGCCTCGATGAATCCACATGCCTGTTGCCTCGCTTTCTCTTCCTGCGAAACAGAGAGCTTGCCGCGCTGCCTTTCCGAAAAGTATTCTACCTCTGCGGGAGTAAAGTATGGGTGATGATACTTGGAGAACGAAGTGGGCAGTTGGGACGTCGAAGGACCAGTTGGATCCATTACGCCTGCAGCGTACATAGTTTGGTCGGTCTTGTTCGTTACGCTCTTTGATGCTAGGGGGACTTGGTTGAATGGCGAAATGTTCGGTGCCACGGTCCGGGCGGATGCCACTCTATTGACAGGCGCTTATATAGCTCAGTAGGGAGAGCAACGGACTTGAAGTACAGCAAAATCTGGAGGTTCCGTATGCAATCCACGGCCCTGTGTTATGTGTGGTATATCGAATGACAACGGCGAAGCATTAGGGTGGTTCTACTCTATCTCTCTAATGAAGCACGGAACCGTGCTTGTCTACGATTCTAAGCAGTAAAATGCGAATGAACAGAAAAAGCAAGAGAGCAACACAGAATATTTGCAAGCAAGGGTGGAATGGGAGATCAGAACTTGTCTCCACAACACGTGCTAGAATGACATCGCTTAGCAAGCAGGAACTGTCAACGGAATCTTGACCGTCGTCTAGAAACACGCGTTGATTAACCGCACTCCCCACAACAACGAATAAGAAAAAGTCGAAAGAGCACTCACAGCAAGGCCCTACAAAACGACCACGAAAGTCAGCCAAAAAAGTACGCAACCGAAGGAATGAAAAATGCCTACGGAAAGACTCGTCTCTTTATACTTCACACTCATATCAGTCGCAGTCAACCGCATCGCCTCGATAGCTTCATCGAGTGTCACCCTATAAACGCCATCGCTAGCCATAGAAAGTTGCGCAGCGGTGATTGCCTTGACGGCTTATCGCCCCAATTATTTTTATTATTTTTATTTTGTTGTGGCGAACGAGGAGAACCGAAGAACGCAAGGGTAAATCATGATGAAACGTTACGCCCCGGAGTCAATAACGAACTCACATACCTCCAAGACTATTCCGTTCCTGAAGGGTACATATTGTTTAAGGTAACGTCAAACCTTAGCCTTGCGCATCTGCGGTGTGCAAACAATGTCACGTACGATGCAGGGGACTTGGACAAGCCCGTCGATAGGATCACAAGTGAGGCCAAGATTATGCTCTGCCATGTCACGTCAGAATTAGGCATGAACGACAGAGCAAAGCCCTTGCAAGGATCACAAGTCCGTAATACACTAACCTATGCCTATTTCCGCCGCCTGAAACACGCCGTCAGCAGATCGGGATTATAATAATAGCTTTATCAGAACCGACCTGCAGCACTGTTTCCGGAGATGCGCCCATACACGCCGCAAAGCCAGCACTAGCCATGGAACAGGCAACTACATGCGCCTGTCCTTAGCATGCGCAACGAAATAACGGGCGACGATAGCATCGACACACCTCCGACTTCAGCCTGGCAACCGCCCTCTGCTGCAGAAATCGTACTCCCACGTTTAAACAACATGCCGACAGCCTGGCAGCCCGCAACGACATCAGCTCAGCTCGCGAAGGCCCATCAATCATCGTCGGTACACAGGCACCAGGAGGAAAAGCACCCTGTTGAACAAACACGAGAAAAACTCACAGCAGCGGTCAACAGGAACGTCTTGATTGATTTCTCCGGGTCATCGCTCACGAACTCGATGATGTACTTTAGTACAGCCGGAATCACACCCGCGGCACCGTTCGTGGGGGACGTGACGATGCGCCCGCCCGCAGCGTTGACCTCGTTCACGGCGATTGCATAACACGAGAGAAAATCAACGGCTGGTATCATCGTCTTGCGCTGTTGTCCGCATGAACCATTGATGCTTGATCAGGCAGTCCACATGAAGGGCGGCTTACGGGTGGCATAGGAAGAACGGGGTGGTTGAATGAACCTGTGACGAGTGGTGCACGATAGCCTTTTCGAACTGATTTGGTGAGTCCTGCGTCGTCTTCATCTGCAGACGCTGTCTGAGACATTTCAGTATCCTCCGGTGCATCTATCGAGCCAGCCGCCATAGATGAGCCTGACCCTATCAGGTGAGGCGTCGGCATTCCGACACCGGGATAAAATCTTGAAAAGACGATGTCAATGTAAGACGAATGCTTGCCGCGGAACATACCCTCGCATGAGACGCCTGTACAACATGGGAGCGCGGCGCCTCAGCCCTAGCCTACCTGGGAGCGTCTTCTGCGTTGTCGATACCCCGGTGCGGATGCAGTCATCCATGACAGCCCAGATACGCAGGAGCTACAAGGGAATGGTCAAGCATTTGAAATCCCAGAGATAGTCGATACCAACTTTCTCGTGAATATCTTGTTCCGAGAGCCCAAAATAGCGTTCGTTGTCATGCACGATCTGGGAGATGGTCAACTGCCGAGATCCTCAAAGCATCAATGTGGGAGCGCGTTAACGATTCATCCTGATGCTTACGTTGTGCTTCCTGGTCAGTGCCAGCAAGCTGTTCCCAGAATCAAATGGGTAAGGCGGGTGACCCGGATCGTCTTCGATGGGAGTTCCCAGAATTGGGTCTCCCTGCTCAGCTTGGTGGGTCTGATGTAAACGTGCACCATGAACGACGCGTTTATCGACTCCCTTGTAGAATAAATTTTCATCCACTGTCACGATGGTGGGTATATCAACATTTTGCATAGCAATGAACGGATAAACCTTTTGTCTTGTCGTTTACAACGAACCCTCCACCGACGCTACATAGTGGCTGTGAGGAAAAGGAAAGTGGAATTCTGAAATAAAACACACCTGAAGTACTCGTTCGTGGCCAGGAGATCACCGTTTTCGCCAAAGCACGAGAATCGCATGCCGTTGGGATGTGTCTTGAGGACTTGATCCCAACGCCACAGCATGTCTCGGTCCATATCAAAATGAATGCGGCGTTTTCCGCCGAGGTGCAGTGATTTGTTGTCCAAGATAGCGTCATAGCGGGAGGGTATCGTGCCGCAGTCGATCGTTTCCGGATCGGAGCCTTCGAGACCGAGAAGGATGGCCTGGGGGGTGTGATGTCTGCAGTCGACTTTAGCGTAGACTTCACAGTAACGTAAAATCTAGCATACCCCTTTCCTGGTCACAAAAACACGGTAATTGTGGACATGGAATTGAGATTGTACGTTTATGACTCACCGGTTGCTGCAAGAGAACCATATCTAATAGCATTATTGGGTTCAGCTGTTTTTATAAACGTGACACGCCGACTTACAGGGTTACTTTGACGGACTTGACCTGTATGTATGCGCATAATAATGGTCAACAATGACATGTCAAAAGATGGTCGCGTGCCACGTACCCGATTCAGCAGCCCGAGTTCATCCAAGTCTGTGATGAAAATCTTTCCAGCACGCATGGGCCCAACGGTGTGGGAGCTGCTTGGACCAACTTGAAATGGTGGTTATTGACGTCGAGAACGAACATGGGCGAGACATACCACCAATGCTGAAAAGGTCGAATGCCGAGATGACTGCATGTTCCGGTTTAACGCGGGGCGCCTCCGCAGGTTTGTTGTTCTCCCTGTCCTGGTCTACGGCGAGTGCGTTTGAGGGATAGGGTGTGACTGCAGAGCCGGAGATGGTGCGCCTCGACGGTCTGTAGTGAGAAGTCGTTGTTTTGCAGTGCTGTGCGCGTCGGGAGGACATGCGCAGACCTGCACGGACTGTGGAGAGCAGCATACCTCTGTGGATGGTGGATATCTGTGTCTGTTCTCGAGTACTGTTGTCTAAAGTCGAGGGAGAGCGATGAAGGAATAGTGACTCCACGTCTGATCCCAATATAGAAGGTACCAAATGTTGGTGACCCATGGAGAAAACTGCTACGGTACATTTCTTGCGAGCACAGGGGTGAACGCGACGGCTGCAGTGTCTGGGTGTTCCTGGGGCTGCGACGTCGCAACGTTAGACAGTCCGAGTGGGCTCGTCGGCGAGGTACGCGATGACTGTATAGTGGTTGAATGACTGGCGTGCCTTTTATCGCCGCAGAATGTATCGTCGCGACGAGAGAATGAATAGATGAATGAAATGCGTTGCAGCGTTGACGAGCATTGAAGAAGCCGCGACAGAAATGGCCAATCCTGTTTTTGGGGTTTGTCGTTTACCCAGCAGTACCATGAGCTCGCGACACTCGTCTTCTTCCTCATCCCCAATGTCCATACGGCCGCAGACGTCCTCCTCGACGTCCTCAATACCCACATCAGCGTCCACAACTTCATTATCAAACCCAACAACGGGGCCCATCACGCTCGAGGCGCTTCTCACCCAACACGCTGGTGCACCAAACCCATCTCGCGCTGCCCTCGACCAAGCACTCTCAGAGCGAAATGTGTTCTCCTCGCAGAATACGCAGCTATGGAAGCTCATCGAAAAACAGCGCAGTGGCTACAGCCAGGTACTCAAGGAGCTCGAGCGGGTCAGGGCAGAGAGAGACGCATACAAAGGTCGTCTCATGGCAGCAGGCCTGAGCACAGAGCTTGGAAAGAAGGAAAAACCCAAGATACTGAGACCATCAGCATCTATCACTACCATTTCCTCTTCAGTCCACGACTCTGGTGATCTCCGTGCGGGCATGACCGGTGATCCGTCAAACAACTCAGGTGAGTACCGCAAGTTTCCATCATCGGTAGAGCAGAATTGATCAACCATTCCTAGGCTCGTCTATTCGCGACCGTCGTCCTAGCTCTTCTTCCAAAATATTTGAACAAGATACCCCTGTACCGGAATTGCATCCGTTCCAGGCTCAGGCTTCACCAACACCCCTCTCGCCACTCGTCGTACCCCCTCGTTCAGCATCTCTCCCCCAAGGGACTCCTACCCCAACATCCAACCAATCCTTTTCATCCGCAGCCCCACCAGAGGCACAGCCCAGGTCGAGCGACGGTATGCGAGCGTCTCTTCTCAGTCGGACCACTAGTTGACACCTTTCTAGGATCTGCAACGTCGCAGCCTGGTGCTTTGTTGCAACCCAGGAGCCCCGAAACACCACGCATGGATACCGTTTCATCGTCACTGCTTCCTGCTTCATCTTCTGGGCATCTAATTCATCCGCCCACACTCACTCCCATTATAGAGGACCCTAGACTTAGTCAAGAGTCTTCCAAAGCATACTCACCCGACGAAACAAGACGTCATATCAGCACAACAGGCGAGAGTCCGTTGCCTAGTCCCATCCACATAGGAGGCTCCGCCTCCCCTCTTTCGGCATCCGACCATGGCCAATCGAGAACCGACATCGGCCCGATCAGTGGTCATTACCAAGGAAGGACGACTTCACCAGACAGCATACATGGAGACGGTAGCGACGAGTTCCTCGATATGGGTGCCAGCGATGAGAACCAGGCTGAGAACCAGGATAGCAACGACCAGCAAATGCATTCTAGCCCCGGCCCGTTATCACCCTCAAAGAAGAAACATAGGACCCGTGCAACCGTCGAGGACTTTCCAATGCCCCCTTCGCACAGTGCTGTGCCACTGTCAACACACCACCACAACTCGAGCAGCCACTCAACTACGACCATGCCCCCGCAAACACAACAGCCCCGGGATCAAAAGCGATCACATGCACTCACCCATTCCCTGTCTCTGGAGGGCCCGCTCTCGACACCAACCATAGACTCCCCACTCTCCTCGTCGTATCTCTCGCCCACCAAGCCAAGTTCGGGCGCGGGCTCGAATGCAACTTTCAGAGCCCTTCCGCTTGTTTATGATGACCTCAAGACGACTCGCATAACCGTCTTGCATTCTTCCGTGAAACCCAATGATCGAGGCAAGGATGTGCTTTCATTTGTGATTGAGGTGGATCCTCGGAATACCAAAGACCCTTGGAAGATCGAAAAGCTGTATTCTGATTTCCTTGGACTCGACCAGAGGATGAGGAACACTGTAGCAAAGAATGTGGCAAAGAAAATGGGCGTGTTGCCAGAGGGCAAGGTATGGAGGGATCATGCGCCAGCAAAGGCTGATCAGCGCAAGGTAAGCGTTGCCACAACTCGTAGCGCATGTGGAAAATGAGTAATTGGGCTGCACTAGGCTGCACTCGAGGTGTATTTGCAATCCTTAGTCAACCTTCCGATAAGGAACAAGAACGAAGTTATCGCATTCTTCACATCCGACATTGTCCGTGAGGCCAAGAAACCAGTTATGCAGGCCGGATACAAGGAAGGCTACCTCACGAAACGTGGCAAGAACTTTGGAGGGTGGAAGACTCGTTTCTTTGTCCTACAGGGGCCAGTCCTAGAGTACTATGAAAGCGTAAGTCATCACGCTTTACATTTCCACCTGGCCTCATACGTTTGCGCCAGCGAGGCGGTGCCCATCTCGGATCTATTGTCATAACGAGCGCACAAATCGGTCGTCAGCAACGCACTTCTGACCATGATGATGAGAAGAACTATCGTCACGCATTTCTTATCATCGAAGCGAAAAAGGGTCCAGGCGGCTCACCTCCGAGACACGTTCTCTGCGCTGAAAGTGATGCCGAACGGGACAGCTGGGTAGACATCCTCGTCCGCTACGTCTCTGGCACGTTCAACGAAGATGCACCTGCGGCGCAATCTTCCGGCCCGTGCCCGATCTCTGTCAGTGTCGCCCAATGCCAAGGTTCTACACAGCCGCGCTCGAGCAGTTCAAGTCAGGATGTCATGAGCACCCCGATCAGCAAACGCGGAGGCAGATCCATGTCCAAGGACGATATCTCCAAGGGCCACGCCGTGCCGATATCCCAACTTGCCCCGGACGCGAACAACGCCAAGCTGTTCCAGACCGCGACCATCCCTGAATCTTCCTCTATCGATGGTGCGCAGCTGTATTCGGCGAGTCCGACCAAGCACACTCATCCCCAATCGGGCGATCGGGACTGTATCACTGCGGAAGAAATTTCGAGGCGAATGCTGGAGCGGAGTGGAGGTGTGGTGTCAGCGGAACCGCCGCTGTCCATGTCTCTACCGACTTCGTCGCCGCTCGAATCCGCAGGTCAGGGCCTCGTATCGTTCAGAGCAAACTCGGAGATGGGACACTATGCAGACATCGACCGCGGAGCCGTAGGGAATACGCACGACCAGTCGGCGAGCGTTGACCAGGGGCGGTCTCGCGAGGCGCGACGCGATAGGAAGTCCTTTCACCCGGGCTTGTATGCTATTTCCGTTTCTCCTGTGACCAGCACATTCCCGGATCGGGCGCCGTCACCGGACGTGGGGTCCACGCCTTTACGAAGCGGGGAAGCAAATGGAAAAGTGAAGATTTCGGGGCCTATGAATGGCGTACCCATCCCGCTAGGATACAAGTTCGGGGGCAAGGATGCAACAGGCGAGGGCTCATCGTCGAATGATAGACGGGAAAAGGCCAAGTCGAGATCGTTCTGGGGCTTTGGCCGGCCTGTGGATAAAGTGATATCTGTGCCCCGGAATGTGTTTGGTGTCCCGCTGGAGGAGTCGCTGGATGTGGCTGAAATTGCGCGACTGCCGGCGGTTGTGTTCCGGTGCATCCAGTACTTGGAGGCGAAGAATGCGGAAGAGGAGGAAGGAATTTACCGTCTTAGCGGGAGCTCGGCTGTTATCAAGGGTCTTCGGGATCGATTCAATACTGGTGAGTTGACACTTTGTTACTTTACCTATCTGTAACCTATTGCGATTCTTCAGAGGGTGATGTCGACCTGCTTGGATCTGATGAATACTGGGACCCTCATGCTATTGCTGGGCTGCTGAAGAGCTTCCTGCGCGAATTACCCGCTGGTATATTGACGCGGGAACTCCACATGAAATTCCTTGCTGTCATGGGTATGTCTCGCCACGTCCTGTCTCTATTCTGAGCATCTACTCATCTCTCTCCTAGACTTTGTAGAACAGGAAGAGCGCATACGCGAACTATCGTACCTCATCGCCTCGCTCCCCATAGCTAACTATAGCCTCCTCCGGGCGCTCACCGCACATCTCATCCTGATCGTGCAGAACTCGTCCTTGAACAAGATGACGATGCGCAACGTTGGTATCGTGTTCAATCCAACGCTTGCCATACCTGCGGGCGTGTTTAGCTTGATGCTCGGGGAATTCAACCGCGTCTTCAGCGTGGACGATGCAAACGACGTGAGCGAGGAAAAGGCGGACGAGTTGAGTCGGAGAAATAGTCGACAGTACTCGAATGCAGCTGCTGATCAGCTTCTTGGACTGTCGGGTAGATCACTTAACAAAGGTACGTTGTTAGATGCGTTTCGGGTTCAGTCGTGCTAATCGTCTCCTGCTCGCGTAGAAGCATCGGATGAGGCGGAGGTGGAAGAGGATGGCGACAGCCTTTCTCTTCAATACGAAAGCGGCAACGACACGACCGAATATGAGGCAACCGTCGAGTCTAATCACACCTGGTCAAGCGCTAATCCATCCCCATCTCGTTACTATTACTCACCGCAGAACATCGACACACTGTCCCCTGCACGATGTGATGACCCTCCTTCGGAGCGGCGATCGCACGCGTCCAATGTTGCTGCTAGCCGCGGTCTCAACATCGCCATCAACAAGAAGGCTAACCGGCAAAGTCGAATCGTTGGGCTTCCTTTGTCGCCTCGGCCACCAGTGGAATCACCTCACTCACCAGCCGTTCCCCCGCCCATCCAGACCACAAAACAAAATTGATGAGATCCAATCTCAACCGTATTTTGTCCCCATCGTCATCCCATTGAGTGTTTACGCGCCCCCGACGTCTGGAACGACAAAAACCTCTTTTCATTTGTTTGTCTTTCCGTTTGAATCTTAAGAATCTCAAGGGGTCCTGCTATCTATCTATACCCATTTCTCGTCTATATCTTACTGAACGTACACGGGGCTCATCGCCTACTCACGCACTTACCATTGACCTCTTTTTTTTTCTTTTCCTTTCGTCTATACCGCTACCAGTTTTGGTGGTTGTTTCTATAGCATGGGTCTTATGCATGGGCGGTTCGTGCAAAAATGATTTGTACAGACAATACGATGTGCTAATTGTTCAATCTCGAAGGTGACAAAGTTGAGTATGTATAAACACCTGTCGGTGGGTCGATTGAAGGTGTGATCCGATCAATTCTG
>JAYMGJ010000524.1:0-22973 GCA_037178675.1 Scleroderma bovista
GCCACCCTAGCAATCTTGCCCGTAACCACACAGTACAGAGTGGCGCATCTACGTTGTTTCTCAGCGACCTTGCTGGAGTGTACCCATCTCCACCATCGGCATCTAAAACATCCATCTTGCGGCCTGAAACGGATCGGTCTCTATTCTGCTCAGCTGCCCGGAGTACTCGATTCTCCCTCTGTAATGCATAGGGAGGACTTCGCATCCCATAGGCTGCCACGCCACCTCCGACGTTGCCACTCCTTCCTCTGGATCTCCCAGATCCAGACGCGGACGCAGATGCAGATAGCGAGTCTGGCGTAGACGATGTTGAAGGGTCAGAGATTGACTTTGACGATGAGCATTTTGGAAGCCCGTCTGAACTCTCGTCTCGGTCCACTGACACTGACCTCCCTCTCTCTCCCATTTCACCGACATGGGATCCGCAGGGTCCTTCTGCCTACGCACAACCCCAGCTGGCATTCCCACCAGACTCGCCACCAGAATCTAGACACATCCACTGCGTCTGGTCGCCTTTCACCGACACAGACTTTTCTGCTTCTGATGCAGCCTGCGCTACTGCTGGTGCCGGTGCTATTCCTACTAACGACTCACGCTTCACGACCCACGGTGAACCAACGTCCCTTCTTAGTATTCACGAACAGACAACGCACCACCGCCCCCAGACTTACGACGTACACCACTGGTCGTCTTATGATTATCATGATGTCATGCCCCCGCCATTCACGCCGTTCTCGTTATTGGGCGATCGCGACCGTGATCTCGAGGCCCCTTGTTCGCCCCGACTTCCACGCCTGTCCCTTCCTGAAGTCGACGAAGATGTCGATATGAGCATCTCATCAGGAGACTCATCCTCATCCCAGTCCCCTAGTCAGCCTCTACTCGGTCTTCCAGGTGCAGACACCGACGATGACTTGCTTCCTACCGTATACGCCGCCCCATCATCACCGCCGCTCATATCCAAACCTGACCATTTGTCACCCGAATTACCATCAGAGCCCCTCTTACTCATCGGCGACCCGCAAGATGTACCTTGTATTCGCTCACCGTCTCCCGACGATCTCAAGTTACTTTCAGACTTGCCAGCAGAGGGCTCTCAGTTATTCGACATGCGTAAAAGGTACATGGCCGCTGAAAAGGCTTTGCCGGATGCGACTGACGTGAGTGTGCGAGGTGAGGCCAAGCGAAGGAGGAAGCGCCATCTCGAGCGGAGCAAGGAAATTGGGACATTGCTTTGCCTCAAGTTCCCGACAAGGTGATCAAGTGTCGGAAAGAGAAGAACGCGGAAAACGTTTGCGAAAGCGCAAGTACCGACAGCGGCCCCGTCGTCGTTTGCGAGACTAGTATCGGTACTGGTACCGGCATTAGCGTTCACCAGCAGCAACTTCAATTTCAGCAACATCTGCAATCACAGTCGCCCAGCCAGCAGCAGCAGTCTCCCCCGATCGCTAATATGGCACAACTCGTCGCTCGGATGGTGTTCCGCAGGAACGAAACGTCCAGGCCACTCCCCTGGCGGAAAGACCTCCTTCGCTCCCATGGCAAATCCCCACTCTCCCGCGCTGTTGCAGCTTCAGATGCGAATCCATAGACTCCCCACATGTTTCTGCCGTGGGGCGCTGGTTGTTGCAGTTTTTCTTTCATTTTCAGGTATGTCTGCTCGTGTTTTGTTGTTGGATTTCATCGGGCTAAAAAAATTGGGAATTGTGCGGGATGTTCGTGATGTGGTGTTGGTGTTAATTGGGTTTTCTTTTACATAGATTGTGTACGCTGACTATTGTTGTTGTTGTTGACTTCCTCCCCCCTCTCCTGCCCATGCTATACTTTCTACACCTTCTGTCTCTCGCCTACTTGCTCCGTTGTATGCGTGTATCATCTAGTCACTTGTTCTGACAAACAAACTCAACTACATGGCTTGTCGTCTATTGATTTGATTCCATGATCATCCACCTTCATGACTGGCATTGTCCTTTATTACTGATCAGATCTTCAGAGTCCCCTTTTTTTCTACTTCTAGCTCGTTATTTCTCACTGCTGATCCTTCATGCTTCTTGCGCATGCAAGAGGTGCTTACTTTCATCCTCGCACTATGCAAAGAACCGAAAATGAAGTTACCTATGGAGAAAATACATGGTGGAGTCCTTCGTTCATGTAATACATCAGATACTTTGTACGTACTTACGTAGCACGAGAATATCTCGCTTTCTATGGAGCTTCCCTTGGTTTTGTTTTGCAATACTGCATCAATTGTGATGAAGACATCGAGGTTGTCCTTGTTTATCTACTTGTCACATTCTAATGAAATCAGAGGACATTCCAATGGAGATATGCATACGTTCATACCACGCCTTGGGAACGCCAGACGCCGCACACACGTGCCCGCCGTCATTGTAGGTATCATAAACGGATAGCATGCACGCTGCATGCGTTCATTGATCATGCATCATGAATGATAAATGATGCATCGATATCGATATGGTCGTGGCCACAGCATCATCATTACCACACAATTGACCTGCAACGAGCCTGCCACTGCGGAACTCTGACGGACTGACCAATTAGAAACTTGGGATAGCACAGCTTACCAAGGTTTTGTGTGAGAGTGCGAGGCTCGTGGGTGAGGTGCCCGTACATACTAAGGATTGAAAATGGTTTTGTACATCCGATGGACTCCGACCCGAATGGATACTGCATACCATCACACGGTGCACAGTTCATTGATTTCGCGATAGTGATACGGTATGTATCGATAATGACTCGAGAGGTGGGTTTTTCGTTCTTGAGGAAAGTTTCGCATCGCTGATAAGGTATGGAGGGTTAGTCTGGGAGGGGCTCCTCTTGGCTTTGGAGACCGAGCTACAGCTATGACGCTGCGCTTCCCACACATGCCAGAGGATGTCCCTGGAGAGCACAAAGTCCAACTTGGGTCTTCCCAGCCGCACCCACCCCGCAAGGGCGCATGTTACAGTATGTGCGGTATGTATGCCCCTGCGCCCACGTCCACACATAGTATGGGCGGAGGTGCGTCACCCATGAGTTTGTAATAAATTAGAGTTAGAGTTAAAGTTGGTGAGTATGAAAGCGCTCGGGGAGGGCTCATAGTTTAAGAAGTAAGTGACTGGAGAACTAACGAGAACTTTGCAGGTACATACTTGCTGGTGTTCGTACTTGAGGACTTCGATCCGGTTGATTCTAGATGGGCTCCATGGACATATTGTGTTGCTTACTAGTATCGGCGATGTATTCATGGAGAGGAGCGACTATCCGTATTATCTACACGGAGACGGCGACGGAGTTCCGCCACTAGCCGGGCCCTCCATGCTTCACACAGTGAATAATGTGATCACAGTGACACTAATGCAGGTCCACTTGGTGAGACGCTACAACAAATAATTGTAAGTACATGAGCATGTGCAGTCATTGATAACACACCGGAGGTCTGTAAGTTCACGGGCTCGTGCAGAGCCCTCGAGGTCGAATGCTGGAATGCAAAAAAAGAATGATGGGTGAATTAGCGCTCCTTCATTACCGATCTCTCGGTTCTGGAGGAACGGAAGTACATATTTGGGTCTCACACACCATGAACACAAATATCAGATTAGTAACGAAAGCGGTATGTTCGGAGAACAGTTTTATCGATGGCGTGAGGGAACGAACGGAGTGCAGATGAGGCCCCAGAAGCGGCCTGGAACGGCATTGCAAATAGACTGTGACAATGCTAGTAGAGGTAGAACTTCGCTGAATTCAAATCGAAGACATGCCGGGATATGTCACAGAAGCTTCCGAAGGGAAACAGTGCAGTGACAACGGTGATTTGACCTGACTACGCCATAAGTTGCGGTGCCATAGTGACTCTGTGAAGCGCAATGTCTTGCACGTCTGGTCACTGAGCCATGCTGTGGAAGCCTTGAGTATTTAGTGCCAATGCTAGGACTGCCAGCTGCCCTTGCAGTTCAAATGGGCAATAGCCTTGGAAGACAATCTACCACAAAGCCTGCCAGTCGGAAAACTTACCAGAGTAGCGGTCAGCGCGGACATGTTCGTGGAGGTACATAATCAGGGACAACCCTTCCCAGTGCCAGTCCCCTGAGTCGCCACAATGTTCGACTTTCGCACATTCCATAATAATGGGATGTCTTTCTTCTCTTTCCAGGGCCTCTGCCCCGCGTTCTCCGATGTTTACATTTCCACTTCCAGAAGCTGCTGTGTGCAGTTAAGTTAGAGTCGGAAGACACGGCATCTGTAGTAAGTTAGCTTCTCTCTCCTTGTCTCGTTCCTTTCTCGCCCTTAGCTTGATCGAGGGCGAAGCTCATTTCGAAACGCTGCTGTGCACAAAGGACGTCCTGATTGCGTATGGGAATATCCTAGGGTGGATGTCTGTTACAGTTAAAGTAGTGCCAGGCCACTGCGGCCGTGCACACAGTGCGAGTTTGATGTCCTGTGGGTACTCTCATGGCCTGCTTAAGCATCGTATTTCAGGCCTGCTGAGAAACAAGAGTATCAGCAAGTCCAATCGCGCATTGTTCAGTGCAAGGTCATCGGTGTTGTCCAGCCTTCGTCACAGCTGAAGAGGCAGTCTGGTTGAGTTTGCAGTTGGGTTAATATACGTGTGAGTAGCTTGCAAAGGATAAGGTCGCTGTGAGTGGGTCATCGATTCATCTTGGAGGCGCCGCATTAATACATAAACATGCTGACTCAGCACGCAATCGATGGCAGAAGAAAAAGGGTTTTTGGAACCCACCAGCACCAACCCGGTGGTGACCAACGCCGATCATGGTGCGTAGCCAAGCGCTGGTCATTGTGTGGGAAACTACGAAATACACGGCCATCTTGGACATTGGAGACAGTCGGGCGATTGCGCAGAATCGAATCATCATAATCTGCTGATCATGACAAGCCTTGAAAGTTAAATGCGACGCTCCGGGCAGGCTGGAAGTCGATTACATCGTCTTGGCATCTCCAACTTGCCTTTACATGCGAAGAGTCTGGCTTTGGGAAAGTGAGGCAAGTTGCTGCCACACCCAACCACCACCACACCAGTGGCGGGTTATCGGCTCAAGAAGCCAAAGTTATGTACTACTGTGAGTGCCAAGGGGGTTTATGTGATCGGGCTGATTTGTACTCACGTACAGTACAGGTCATGGTCCAGGCTACTGCCAAGATTTCAAGTGCCAATGATATCGATTCACCCACGTTGAAACTATACTATCTTTTCATTGGTCATCGCAGTTGCTTCTAGACGAAGGCCCTGGCACAGAGCGTTTAAGTATAACTCAACTGTTTACGTGTGTGCCCTCTTTATGTACAACGAACTTTGACCTCTTCTGTTCCTGACCCCAGTTTACGGCTGATTTCCAGCCAGACCTGGCATTTTCCAAGATGTATGCCAGTATGACCTGTGGCCACCTCCGTGTCCAAGCTTGTCTTCGGCCATGGAGCCGAGGAAATATCTATTCTCCGACCGAGTTTTGTGGGACGTATATAACAAGTGCGATTATCATATATCACTCACTCCGTCGTCCGACTAGCATAACATCGTACTCCGAGGTACGCCTGGCGACCCCCAGACTTCAAGCTTGGCAAGAAATAATCCTAACCCATAGTGAATCTTCGATGGCCTCTGAAGACGCGCCCCTTCTTGTAGATCACACAAACGATGTCAATCTTAATGATCCATACAGCCGATTCAGCATGGCAGAGAAGCGGACGATCGTCATCGTTGTGTCGTTCGTTGGTCTTGTTCCGCGCAAGTAGTCTCATTAGGTCTACCTCGGGCGCTCGTAGCTGATCCTTTCTGACCAAAGTATTTGTACGCGGCGCATTTGTGCCATCAATCCCACAGATTGCAGAAGACCTACACATCTCAGCATCCGTTGTAAGGTCAATCACCACAACCGTTAAGCTTCTGAGTGTTGTGTAAGAATTGACAATCGGAATGTTTTTCATAGCATGGCTGTTAGTTTATCGGTCTTTGGTCATGCTCTAGGAGGACTAGTGTGGTCTACCTACTCATCCTTCTGTAAGTGTCAATGTCAACCAAACGGACCTACCAATCGATGACCTTCCTTCCAGATGGACGGCGACCCATATATCTCTGGGGTATGCCATTGATGGCGATTGGTAGTCTCGGCACTGCACTTTCTCCTGATCTCTTGCACCTTTTATTCTGGAGGTTCGTCCAAGCATTTGGGTGTTCTGGATGCACGTCTATTGGTGCCGCCGTCATTGGCGATATCCACCGGCTTGAAAAAAGAGGGACCGCTTTGGGAAATTTCTTTGGAGTAAGTAGCTTCACATTATTCCGATGTATTTCATCCCATCTTTATGCAATGTTTACTTTCAAGGCTTCCTTGTTCGGGTTTGCCGTGGCACCCTTGATCGGGGGTAAGCCGCCATGCAGTGTATTGTGACGGTTTGAAGTTTTATACAAGTACAAACGTAGGTGCTGCAGCAGAATATTGGACATGGCGCGGACTCCAAATGGCCCTGTGCACGTGGAGCCTTATCCAGGTGGCCCTCATATACTTTTTCCTTCCAGAAACTGCCCACCCGAACACTCGTGGAATTGACAAATGGACAGCGGAAGAAAGGTCCAGAAAGAAGTTCGTATGGATCAATCCACTCAGCAGTCTCGGGCTGCTGAGGAGTCCCAATCTTCTGATGGTGGTAAGTGGTTTATGGCCCTTCTTCATTGTGTGCTAACGAAGTTGATAATAGACTCTCGCAGATACTCTGGCGTTCAATTCAGACCAAGGTTTGTTGTTTCTTGTCGTCCCCACAGAATGATTTCTGATTTCTTTTGGATCACTAGTCCTCTTACTTCCATTAGCTTACACGATTGTATGTCGCATTTTTCCGATATGTCATCCGGTATATATTGTTTCATTCTCTCCAAAGGGTTCTCAATATAGCATCAAAAGTGAATCCTTAATCGGCGCGTGTTTCCTTCCCAATGGTCTAGGAAATTTCGGTCCGTCTTTTTTCTCATCCGAAAGTACTTCTCTGAACAGTAACCAGTTGGCGCACATATCGCCGGACGTTTGTCAGATGCCATGGTCAAGAAATGGAAGAAGAAACGCAATGGGGTTTGGTGTCCTGAAGACCGACTCCAGGGAATATATATCGGTGCTCTATGGCTTGTACCACTATCAGTTGGCCTTGCCGGTGTCGCCACAACATACATAGATGGTCCAATTGGCCTTTCGATTTGCCTCCTATGTTTATTCACGAATGGTGTGGGCGTGGGTGTATCTCTCTTGCTCTCTTACAGACAGGACCTCACACAGGTATGTACATATATTTCCAGGTGGACATGGTAGTCGGGCCCGTCGGCTCGTACGTCGTCGATCTAATGGGGCCACGAAGCGCAGAAGGGACAG
The DNA here is from genome assembly GCA_037178675.1 of Scleroderma bovista. Lineage (NCBI taxonomy): Eukaryota > Fungi > Basidiomycota > Agaricomycetes > Boletales > Sclerodermataceae > Scleroderma > Scleroderma bovista. The sequence continues at coordinate 7,380 of JAYMGJ010000524.1, forward strand.
CAGCACTCTCGTATGTCCCATTGCTTACTCGTATCAGGACCGACAGGTGTCTTTGAACAACTATACAACAGCGCGCTGAGATCGCTTCTCCTCGCACCACTGTCCGCTTTGATTCTACCTTCCGTGGATGTCTTTGGTGTAATGGCTACTAACGGGATCGCTGCACTCTTGGCAGTCTTTGGGTATTTGTACGCGTCATTTCTCCTCTTTGTTTATCCTTGCCAAAGCGAGTGCGATCTGATCAACGTAGCCTCATTTGGGTAACGACGCGCTACGGTAACCGATTGCGAGCATATGTGGATGTCGGATATGCCACGACAGTCATTTGAAGACAGATACGCAATTGGTGATCCAAGGACGAACGTCATGAACAAATAACGACACGTTCTAACACGGCTCTTAAGGCGGCCATGATGTGGATGATGTTTTTTATGACGATATTGGGGCCGCGAGTATCAGGTGCAGGTTTGACGGCATTATCTTCGTTGACTTCTAGATGTCCCGGATCTTATTTCTGAAAGAACATGTTTAGAAGTCAGCTGCGGGTTATGAATCATGTTGATGTGCCTCCACTTTGTGGGAGCCTTGTCGATAGCACGACCCTGTCTAGTGGGTATGGGCTCCACACCTGTAATCTGGGAGCTCAACTCCACAGAAGTGTGGAGACAAGGAAAAGAGGAGTTGGTGTCCTCGATGCAATTAGCGTTCAAGGCAACGAGGTAAACTCTGTCAAGATTATATACAGGGTAATGGTCACAGTGTAGTACATGCGAAAGTCATGAGGAAGTGAAGGAAGAAAATGACAACACAAAGGACGATATGGAATTTAGGAGAGTGCCAACGAGCTCAACGCTTCCTACATGCTTTGCAATCCTTTATTCTGTTTTGAGACACGTGTCCTGCGCGAAAGGCTTGGTCGATGCCGCTGAAAAGGCCAGGCGATAACTCCGGCATGTTCTTCACGAAGTCAATTACGTCATAAAAAAGCCTCGGTGAGAGTACCCACCAGCTGCAATGCAGAATCAACGTTCCCAGAGAGCATAACCGCAGGCATCAGTGGCACGTCCTCAAACTCCAGGATGCTAAAGTTGTGCAGGGACTCGTACAGCGTGGAAAGCCAAGAAACATCGAGGCCCCAGTCATCTCCCTGGATCTGGGATAATTTGACGCGAAGCATGGGCTTCCCCTTGGCTTTACGTTGTTCAAGCCACAAGAAGAATTCGTTGGGCGTTCGCAGGAGGTCACGGGTTAGACCCTTGAAAGTCAGGCTCTCCAAATGGGTCCAGTGGTCCGCCGCACATGAAACATCCCTCGATAAGAAAATAGACGGGATGTCAGTTGGGTGCAATTGCGCATGGCGCACGCCAGGAAAAGCTCTACAGAAGATATTGGCATCTTCATAGCGATCCTCTAGGGTTTCCCATAAGTGGAAAGAAAGGTGTTCAACAGTGCGGAATTTGGATCTTAGGCCACGAAACACGACGGAAGGGGGATCTTGCATGCGATATGGATGGTACTCGAAACTTATGAGACGAGGGACAACAAAGGCTTCTAATACGTCTTTCGCCTTGGATACTCGGAGTTCGAGCTTCTCAAGGAATGGTAGGTGGATAGTGTCTGGTTGGAGCAACCAATGGTCAATATCACCCGAGAGTGAGAGATTCCTTAGCGTCTTCGATGAGAGGGACGAGAGGAATGACGAAGATCCACTAGGCCGAACATCGGGAAGCTTCAGTAGGAGATCGGTAAGACCAGGGGGTATCTGGAAGTCATTTGGGGCAACAAAATTCCGAAGCTCCAGACTCTTTAGATTGGACGTGCACCCCGGACGAAGAAAATTAGGGTAATAGAGCTTCCCCTCGTCCTGTTCGCGTAGCGTCGGGGGATACAGGGGTATCGAAACATGAGTGAGCGAGGATAGCTTCAGGTAGTCGATACGAGCCAGAACATGTGTAGTAAGCATATATCCAGCGCTATTGTGGATAACAAGGCTGCGCCAACGATGCGCAGAGGACACCACTGCATCCAGTTGTGCAGGGAGTGTATCTCTGCCTTTGCTCGGCCATGGCTGGCCCACTTCGATGTCGAGAAGGCGAACCCGACTCCTTGTCACGTGTGCCTTTACGACAGACGCATCCCAAGCGGGGGTAAGCTTGATGCTGGTCCACAGAGCAGGACTGTTCAAAATAACGTCTCTCCAACGCCGAGACACACAGGCTAGTTCACACTTTCTAGTGTAAAGGTGGATGTTGCATCCAACCGGAGGCGCATTGATAGCAAGGTCAAGTATCACCAGAAGCAGCTCGGTGGGGAGGCGGTTGATAGGTGCATGTTCAATGCTCCTGACGAGGGCATCGATCCTAGCTATCTGTAACTGCACAGCGCTACGAACACCCTTGAGTCGTCCGAGCAGATCTCGTTCTTGCTGCTCAAGGCAAGCCAGATGGATTCGTGCTTTCGCGAGTTCGTCCATGGGGCTGAAATAGCACGGTTTATCAGAAGATCAGGCCAACAACTGCTCCTGTTATCCGACTTACCACTCGTTTCTGACAGTGGGAGTGGACTTGCATATGGTTGACAAGGTGGGAACAAACCTGGGCCAAGCTTATATGACGCACGGTGGTTCCATGTTGCCAATATGCCATTCCATGCATCGGAAGCTCTTCCGGATAGATGGATATATATATATGGACAGGGCATCCCATCGAATTCATCTCGGACCAACGAGTGCGTGACCGTGGAAGTACAACACCGTTGTTAAGATTTACCCTTTACACAACCCGACTCGGGGAACGCAAACAATGTCAAGCTCTATACTCAGTTTGGAATGGGCGACGGGGATCGTGAGGTCCAACTATTCGTATCTCTGCAACTCCGCAATACTAAATCGGCCGCCATCGCACACCCAACATTCACATACTAACGCTTACCAAGGTGTTTGCCTCCCCCACTTGTTGGCCAGTTTTTCAAAACGACAACTTCTTCCCTAACAACAAATTTTCTGTATGGTCACATGTCATGAAATATGTATCCTTAGGTACTGCGAAGTTGAACAATGTTGATCCACAGAGTATTTGTTGAGATAGCAAAAACAGTGTGACAGGCAGAGGAATCACGCCTGTGATGGACTTGCCGACACATGCCGAAGCGGAGTATGAATTGTCCAAATGCAGTATCGTTCTCGCATTTCCAGGTCCAAACGGTAGTGGACCTCCGCCGTCATCATGTCGCAGCCACACACCACTTACTACGAATAATTCTACCCTCCAATGGGCACCGCTCATTTGTCGTTTCCCCACCAATACCCAACTCAAACGCCACAACAATTTCACAGCAGGAGCATTCAAATACCCCATCAAGTAGTAGTACACAGTCGTATATTCAGCCTAATGATCCCTCATTTGATACTGCACATTACTTGCATCATTATATGGCATTTACTAATAGATTCTGTCCACTAAGTCCAACATATTCAATAGACATCATTACTATTTCTTTGCACTGCATTGTGCAAGACTTCCAGCGGGACTTCAAATTTTGGGGTGTGATCATGTGTTACTTTCTGTGACATTTTGTGATGGCCAAGAAGTCGGGGAGGCAAACACCTTGGTAAGCGTTAGTAGGCTTGCATGTGATCATGTGGTCAGCCAAATGCAGCTACACACACTAGAATAGACACTCCCAGGTAAAAATATACATGGAGCGAGGGCAACATCCACGAGTACCCGATTGCTGTTGGCAGAGGTGTGCGGAAAAGTGATCGCAGAGCATTGTTGGAGAATTATTCACAAAATTCATCAGGTGGGAGTGGGCAGTGAACATATCAGATTATGTACTGTGATCGCCTGTAATCCCATCAAGTCAACAGAATATAAGCTGATGCGTTGAGTGCCATGTCAGATCTAGAGGTCCTTTTTCGGTAGACAATGAGACGGTATGTGCACTGCAATATGGTCAGAGAAAGTAGACTCTCTTGTGGATCAGAGGATGGGCGTACTAAAGTTCCCAGTCGGCTGGGAAGGAACCTAGGAAACCCCCGATCAAAGATCGTTCTATCACGAAGAAATGAGATATGCAGTGACGGATTACGAATCACTTACCAACATGAAGACTCTTCAACAACCCGAGACTGCTAGAGGGATTGTCAGATATAAACCTCTTTATTGGCTCCTCCTTTGTACCACTCAATTCCACGCGAGGTCGGGTGCACGGTTTCGGGGAGGAGAAAGTATATAAGAACCATTTGTACAAGGCTCAGCCAAACGTGTGGTCCCAAGAATGTTTACGCTGACCGCGGAACTATGAGAACCATTTCAATGGATCAATTGTCAATTCACGCATGACGTTCGATTTTTCAATAGTCAATTATGATTGACCTTATGGCAGCGCCCGCGACCCGGAGGTCCCCTACAATTTGTGGGACCAACGGCACGAATGAGCCCCTACGAAAGTTAAAGTCGAACATGAGAATCAGCCACAAACGGTCGATACAATGTAATGGCGACGCTGCTCACACTGAACAAAACCCGGAGGGACACGGCAATCACAATTCATCACTGTGCTGAAGCGTGTAAGGGGAAGGTGCGGGTTCGGGTGTTCGAGAGGACAAGAGAAGAGAGACGAGAGAGATTCGGAACTTTAGACGGTGAACGCTGTAGATACGATGGGAAACTTGTAACTGCTTAGACTTGAGGATTCGGACGTGAGATACGGAACTGGGGGAATCGGATTGCTGCAGCTCGAAGCTGCTACAGGCGGCTTAAGTACAGTACTAATGACGTCAAAGCACGAGTGGCTCGACGTCCGAGCAGACAATGTATCTAAGGTACAAAGAGAGTATCAAAGCTAAAATACAAGGGGCGGCAAAGCACTGAGAGGGCCGTGCCTAAGGACATAGGGCGCGGGATCTAACCTGGCCGCTTCGGTGCGTCGTAGATAACATACGTCCGCCCTGCCCTTTGTGGGTCTTGCCGGTCGCAGGACGATCGATACCAGTTACCCGGTACCGATCATAACTCACCCCGAGGTCCGCGGTAGGCGTCCTCACCAACGCCCGGGCCCTCTCGAGTGCTTCGTAGATCGAAAATATGTCGTAGTTGCGTAGCTAAATCAAGTTAATTCCTTACACCTCCCCCTTACTTAAATATCAACTGTCCTCAGTTGATCTCTTCGTCTTCGACGGGAGTTGCGCCAGCGAGGTCTTTTGTGTTGACGAACTGGGTTATTTCGAGAGTCCTGTGTGACCGCGGGAAATATGGGATGAGTCGAAAGGCGGCGAATTTGAGCCTGGAGACCGTGCCGTCGACTTCGGCGAGACGATAGGATCCGTTTTGAGAGCGCGAGATGACAACCATGGGACCAAAGTAGCGGGGTTTGCACTTGGCGTTGGATGCGGGTTCGACCTTCTTGTTCAAGACGAGGACAAGGGAGCCGGGTTTGAAGTCGAAGTCCTGGATGGTGTTGGCAAAACGGCGTTCGAAAACGGCGATAGATGCGAAACGACTCTTCAAGAGCCGTTCGTGCATGGCTGCAAGTTCGTCGTCACGTTTGGCAAGCTGACGAGCGCGGATGGCGATGAGATCAGCAGTGTCGAGACGCTGGGAGATATCCGGGATCATAAAGGTTGCTTCAGAGATGTCGAACGGGAGGAGTGGCTCGACGCCATGGGCCATGTAGTAGGGAGAATGACCGGTAGATTTCCGAGTTGTGACGCGATCAGCCCAGAAGACGTGATGCGCAAGTGTTGGCCATTGTGTGATGTCGCCATTGCAGGCTTTGACGAGGGAATCGCGGATTGTGCGATGGGAACGTTCAACAACGCCGTTTGCCTGGGAGTTGTATGCCGAGATGCGAATGTGACGAATGTGGTATGTCTGCGCGAGCCAGTCGAGTGCGGCTATGAAGGGTGTTCCGTTGTCGGTAACGATCTCTTCAAGTCCTCCCCAACGGCAGAGAATCTCTTCGAAAATGAAGGCGCCGAGGGTGCGACCTGTCTCTGTGCGAAGCATACGGAATTCTGGCCAAGCAGATAGCGAGCAGCGAGCTTGAACCATGTATGAGAGCCCGTGGGACTTGGGCATGTGCATGGTGTCGATATGTGCTTTGCGGAAGAGCGGGGCTGGTGTAGCTACGACGGGCGGTAGAACTACTTTGTCGACGGAGCGGATCTGGCACTGATGGCATGTCTTGATGTACCAAGTAACGTCTTGGTCGAGTGAGGGCCACCAGAAGCGATCTGCGAGAGTACGTCGAGTGGGATAGAATCCACGATGGCCGAGTTTGTCGTGAATTTCGCGAAGGATGTTGATACAATCTGAGCCAAAGATGACCTTCTGGTGTCGTCCGGTCTTGTCACGTCGCCAGAGTTGATCGCCGCGAACAAAGAAATGTCTTGAGTAGCGAGAGAGTCGAGTGCGCTCTTTCTCTGGTATGGATGTTGGTAGGTGGAGCTCTCGTAGGTATTTGTCGACGAGCCGAAGGTCTTGATCTCTCTTGCGTGTGTCGTCGTTGTTTGGTAGTTCGATCTCTCTGTTCCTGGTTCCGTCCTCTCTTCCCTTCCCTATCGAAAAGGCTGAAAACCTCCCTTCTTCAGTCCTCATTCCTCCTGCGATCCATATACCGCATCCTAAAACTTCGTCGATCCATCAGTCCACTTCTTCTTCACTTTCTTCGTCTCCTTCTTCATCTTCTCCTCTCCGTCTCCTAGATAGCCCATCGGGGCCTTGATGTTTAGTAGCGGAAACATGTTGTAGCTTGAAATCGAAGGTTTGAATGCCGGCAAGCCACCGGTTCATTGACGCGTTTGGTTGGATGTCGGGGTTATTTAACATGCCTTTAATGTACTGTGCGTCGACCTCCACAGTGAAGTTCTTGACGCCGATTATCCACACTTTGACCGCTTTGAGCGCACGAAATAAGCCGTAAAGTTCGAGTTTAGCTTGTGAGTAGCGAGATTCGCGCTCGTTCCACATGATTGAACCAAAGCGGGCAGGACGGCGCTTCCCGTTGTCGTCCATTTGAGAAAGGATGTATCCAGCTGCGATGTGAGATGAGTCGACCGCGAGAATCACTTCGTTGACAGATGAGTAATCGAGTGGGCGAATTGCGGGTGATGCAGCGACAGCTGATTTGAGAGTATCCATGGCTGCTTGTTCTTGCTCTCCCCAGACGAAGGGGACATTGTTCCTTGTGAGTTGGACGAGAGGACGCGAAGTAGCGGCGAAATCTTTGATCCAGATACGAACAGTCCCTGCGGTCCCGAGAAAACCACGGACTTCAGTCTTGCTCTCGCATGGGGGCCAGTTTTGGATCTTGGATACTTTGGTCACATCAGGAACACGTCCTTCATATGTACAGGTTTGCCCGACGACAATGACTTCGGATCAGCACATGAAGAGCTTTTTTGCTGAAACTGTAGCTCCGGCGTGCTTGAGACGGTGAAGGACACGGTTGACGTCGCTGCAGTGCTCCCACACGAAGCGTCAAATTCCTGGGTTGTCGGCAGTGGTCTCGAACGACCCATCCGATAGTTCGTAACGTGTGCGTGGCCCAAGAACGTTGATGTCATCCTGGAAATTTGGGGCGATGTCTATCTCGTGCTGAAGGATGAACGCTACGTCGTTCTGAAACACTGCTGGGGAATCGGTCCATCCTTGAGGGAGTACGGTGAGGCGGAGCGTGCCCAGGGGTGTTTGGAATGTTGTAAGGTCGTGGGATTGTTCGGCGAGGGCGCGGTGATCATATCCAACGAATAAGTCCATCATAGTATATATGGATCGCGCAGCAGACTGCTCTGCGAAGTGCTTGACATACGGGAGAGTTGCAGCATCTTTAATGGTGACTGCATTGAGAGGCTGGAGGTCGTGGACGACTCGGATTGATCCATTTTTCTTCGCGACACAAAACCACCTCGACTGATAGGAACTATTTGATGACTCATAAACACCAGAAGCAATCTTCGACTTAATGAGTTTGATGACTTTGTCGCGAATGCCGGGTGGGATAGGGGGCTGGCGGTGGACCCATGGGGTATGCTCGATTGTCGGAATTACCACGGGGTCGAAGTACTCATCACGGAAGCGTCCTTTCTCGGATTCATCCCATGCGAGCGCTAACTCGTTGATGCGGAGGACGTGGGCGGCGAGTTTCCGTTCGTCGAGCCAGAGGAAAGTGTTATCAAGAATACCTAAACCTGCCATGTGTTCATGTGTGAGGCGTTGACCAGAAGAGAAGTCGGGAGGGTGAGATGTTAAAGGTATCAGCGTGAGGAGGGGGTCTTCTGGGAAGCGTCGGATGATGCAGGCGTGCTGAGGCATCGTCGTAGCGACTGGTTTGACACGATTTGCGACCTTTTTGTATGCAAAGGTGTGGCGGACAGGATCGAGATTGTACTGGGCACGGAGGGCTTCCTCCGTGAACTGCGTAGCTGTAATTGCCATGCTTGGAACGGAAGCGAACTGAAGGGCGCGTGAGATGCTCTCGCGGACAGCAGTGAAAAATGCCAACGACTCAGACGGTCCTTGGAACGGTCTGGGGGTGGTGGTGACTCGGCAGAGGTTGGATGGGTTGCAGGGGTCGCGGATAACGATGTGAACATCGTCATCATCTTCGTCCTTCTTAAGACGGACTAGACGTTGCCAAGGACGACCAAGTAGAAGGCGATATGGTGTGTCTGGAATGACGAAAGCGTGGGCCCAAGTCTTGAGACCGTCGACGACAATTTCAAGCATTTCCAGGCAGCCGGGCATGTGCTGAATGCCGCCGTTTGCTGTTTGCATGCGCATCTTGACATTGGAATTGATTTTAGCTTGGGAGGCTTTCCAGATATCTTCGCGTATGACGACTATTTCAGACCTGTCATCAAGGAGCGCCAATTCTTCATGGACTCCGTTGACGGTTACCTTGAGCTCGCGCAGTGGTGTCGAGTACTCAACATGAGGAGGGCAGATGGTGGAGACTTCGTTGGTGGCTGCAAAAGAGGGAATACGGTGGGTTTTCGCGTAGTCAACTGCCTCTTTCCGAAGGTCTGGGCTGATAGCGAGGAGATCGCCGACCGTGATACTGGGAACGATAACATCGAGTATTTTGCCAAAGGTCTGTTTAGTGATGGCTGGATTCATGGCCTTGGATTCATAGGTGTATGCGGGGGTGCGCTTGTCGAGCAAGCTTGAGGGATCGTTGCTGAGGACTCGTTCGCTAGGTTTGACCGTGTCCTCACCCTTTTTTGTGCTGTTGCCTTTCCCTCGCTCTATGTTACCATTTTCTGTTGCCTTTGCCTTGCTTCTAGTAATTGCGCAGACGTCTGCTTCCTCCTCTACCTCTGTAATCACTGCATTGTTCTCCACAATGGGCATGCACTGAAAGACATACGTGGCTGGGTCGGGGTCATTGGCAGCGTATGTGCATCAGGAAAAAAACACATGGCAATATAGTACTATATAGCCTCTGTAGCACTCAGAGCTCTATCGACAAGTCCCCAATCTATAGTCAATGTAGCTACAGGCATGGAATCTGTAGTACTCCATAGTGGCCATACCCTGACATGTAGATATGTATTCCATGTAGTAAGGATGCTATGTATGCTACCAAGGCTATATACTATGACATAGCCTCTTCAGCTTCTATCATGACATTGGTTGGTTTCCATTCCCACTTTGCTATAACTTCAGTATAGCAAAACATAGACTATATTTCTTAGTCAGGCAGTACAGACTATAATCCAATAGAATCCATTTCATGCCAACCATACATAGCTAGCTACTTTATATTGCTGTCACTCTGATTCATCCTCTGTTGTCGATCCCTCCTGGTGTTCTTTGATCGCAGCTGCAATGATTTGCGCAGACACCACATTCTGTGTCTGTGTGGCGAGGGCAGGCGCTCCGGAATGGATACTAGCTAGGCCATTAGTAACTGAATGTAAATGAGAATGACTATACACTCACCGTCCGTCGTCGTAAATCTGGGCACAAATGCCCTTGAGAACACCAAATTCCTTTGTTGCCTCGTCAAAATCCTGCAGACACTTGAGGTGGGAATTGTAGATCACTCGGTAGTCCTGAACTGTAAAAGCAACATCCGTCCGCGTGCCGGTTGTCCACTCATCTATGCAGCATTCAACCTAAGGCGTGCTGTCAGTGAAGACCAATGCAACGATGACCGTGAAACATGACACCTACCGCCGTCAGTATCAGGGCCAGAGCGGGCAGAGGGAACGGCTTGAACCATGTTTGATACTTGATGCCCTCGTCATTCTTGTTAGCGAACCACATTGTATTGACAATTTTTTGTATGATCGGTGCCTTGAGAAAGCCACGACGCTCGTCTTGCTTGAGCGCCTGATGCTGTCCATGCACACATCAGTCACTACAACGAGCACGCCCAACAGTAAACCCGCCCACCTTGAATGCGAAGTTTGCACCCTCTTTCAGTTCTTCCGCTAATGCATGATTCTTCTTGATTGCCAGTTTGGTCTGGCTGCTGTGGAAATTGAATATTATTTCTACGAGAGGGCGGAGCTTGGTCTTGAGCTCGCCGCGAACTTGCGATCCACGACTGGTAATCTGTATAACATAGGAAGCATGGCACTGAGACAGATGGTGCAGCACTTACAAGTTTGGTGAGCTGTGGCGTCCGCACAAGGTTAACACTTGTGGTCTGAAGTGCCTTGGCCCAAGACGCATTCAGAAGAGCGGCCTCCTGTGTATGGTCAGGCATGGGACATTCGGCACACAGCCGTGCCCGGTAGTCTCCAATGGCCGCATTGACGAACTCTTGGGTGACGTCATCGTAATCCTTGGCGCGTGGACGTCCGTCGTGCTCGGTGAGCTTTTGTGCCTTGACGACAGTTGTTTCTGGACTGTCTTCTTCAACAGGTTCTCTTCGCCTCTTGGCACGAACATCACTGCTAGTATATCCAGTGAGGAATTTGGTTGGATGATGGCATAATGGTCTCACCGGTTCGTAGTGTCCGTCACTGTACCTTCGGAGCTCGCGTGTTCAACACGCCTGTTCTTCTTGTGTTGGATGGCCTGTCGTGTCGACAGAGAGTCGTGCGCGGTACCTGCATCTTCACCGTCCGAGTGAAAGAAACGGTCCTGTCACTGATAAGAGTACTTCTTGATTACAATACTAAATAGTACTTACATTACCGTTGATGTCGGGAATGTGGCCGCTGACCACCTTGGGTACTTTACTCTTGCTGTACGTGAGGGGCTGCCTAGGCACCGCACTGAGTTTACTTGGGACGGGCCGGCTGCTAAACTGAACGTGATGCTCTGTCAGTGCAGTGCAAAGAAATATTGTGACGACCTACCTGAGTGCCACCATCCTCTTCTTCTTCGTCGACGTCGTCCTCATGGATCTCCCGCTCTTCATTTCTGAACCCCTCGTCATCGTTCTCGCACATAATGCACCTGCATTGTCCCATACAACACGGACAGACGAAGCTGACAATCGGCCGTGCTACATGACCAGCTGAGATAGGGCCCAGCCATGGTGCATCCCCATGTCATACGAGTGGGCTAATGGTAAGGTGTTTCACCATGCCATATTGGTGGCTCATGGAAAGGTTGTCACCAAGTAATATTGGTGGGCTGACACACTAGTACACTAGATCAGGATATGGCCTGTGGCAATAGGACCTAATGCGGCAAGGGAGCTGCGGCATGCAGCCAGAGGACTATATGCCGCAGATTCAGGCCGAGGATTGCAGGGGGCTTGCCGCAGCATTTCGGCAAAAGGACGGTAGTAAGTGCTGCAATGCGGCTAGCCTGTGGATGGGAGTCAATAGAAGGGCCTCTGTACCAGTGTCCCATGCTTTGCATTTGGCTGTGGTATTGGTGTCCTGTGCTTTGCATTGGGCTGTACCTTTGGTGTCCCTTTCTTGTTGCAGGGCCAGCCAAAGAAACAGCATCCCGTGCTTTCCAATGGGCTGCATGCATGGTGTACCTTTAAGAATACCCAGCCATGGGATTGGTGTCCCATGACTATGAGTAGGCCCTGGAGCCAGTTTCATCTATTATGTGCAGGGCACATGGCAACAATAGGTACAATGTCCCATAGCATTAGGTGGGCCCTCAGAAAGGTGTTATCTACCTATATGGGAGGGCCTTGCAGTACACTTCAAAGTAACAGGCTATGAATGCGGTGTCCCAGAGCATTAAGCAAGCCCTCCTTCTGGGGACACCTAGCTAGATGGGAAGGCCAGCTGATATGCTTCCCCTTCAGTATGATCGGCCATAATGTTTGGCCTCCCAATATACACAGCAGGCCCTTAGAACTATATCCCTTGTATAAATGTAGGGCCGGGCATCTGGTCTTCTCTAAAGTAGCGGTAAGCCAGGTGTGGCACGACACAATTGGCACTACATGGCATTGGCAGAACACACTGTCGGCAGAACAAGGCTGTCAGCAGAACATGTTGTCGGCAGAACAATGCTGTCGGCAGAACAAGGCTGTCGGCAGAACACACTGTCGGCAGAACACACTGTCGGCAGAACAAGGCTGTCGGCAGAACACACTGTCGGCAGAACAAGGCTGTCAGCAGAACACGTTGTCGGCAGAACAACGCTGGCGGCAGAACAAGGCTGTCGGCAGAACACACTGTCGGCAGAACAAGGTTGTCGGCAGAACAAGGCTGTCGGCAGAACACGACTGTCGGCAGAATTGTTTTTCGGGCAATGTCGGATTTGAACCGACGACAGCAGCGGCACAACATGTCATCAGCAATCTACCATCGGCATAATAGAATTGCGGCATTACAAGAACGGCACAACATAAATACTGGTAATGGCTGTGCAGCTATCGCGTAGGTGCCGCAATACCTTGCCGAGAATCACAAACGTGCTGCAGTAATAGCCGTGCGGCCATCATGCTTGCATGTGCGGCAATATGGGAATGACCGTGCCGTGTGGCAGTGTCGGCACGGTTGTGGACACCGGCATTTGCCACTGACATACTGGCCGGTGGCAGCCAGGCTGGTGGCTGTGCGAATAAGTACTGCAATGATAACATTAAATTAATGATGGCCGTACCGCAATGACTGACATGCGGCATTGATCCCTTTCTCAAGCTGCGGCTGTGTTAATACATGCCGCATCGATTGTTCCCCGAGAGACACACTCCAAAATAAGGCAAATCATAATGCCGATCCAAGATCCCTTATTATTGTGATGGGACAATGCACTGTGACAGCCAATCACAAGCAATAGAAACGCGGCCATCATGCAATATGAAATGCGGCAGTGTGGTTCATTAGCCGAATTGTCAGGACAATGATTGGTCGGACTTGTGGCTGAATTATTAACCTATATTTGATTTAGTCCACTTTGGTGTGCGACCACAATGCAAACATGTTGTGGTGTGAAATGCTTATATAATACGTTGAACATCCTTCAGGCCGCACGGCAATCGGACCCAGTTCTTCCTCTCAACCACTGCTTTACCATTTCCACATCCTTACAGTCTATATGGAAACTTCAGAAGGTTCTCAGTTCGTCTCCGCCTCATCCATTCAAGAGGACGTGTCAACGGCTACGTCCCTCACTGCAGAAGAAGTCGTCGCCCAGGCCGCTGAAATAATTCAAGGCCGGATTGATGGCTTGAGAAGCACACGGGAGAAGGGTGTATGGTCGGAAGCAGTGTCAACTATCTGGGCCCAGGTGGTGCGTGGCAAATTTATCTGCAATCAATCAACTCACTGATTAGGATATGATAGCGCCGGGTCGAGAATGTCCTGCAGGAGTTACCTGCAGGATTCATTATACCGACTATCATTGTTGCTGCCGACCAGTTTATGGAGGCGCCAGAGGTGATCCTGTCGACAGGGAAGTGGCCTCACTTCCCGGACATCGTTAACGCCACGGACCACGATATCCGGGACCATCCCTGGTTCCAACTAGGCAAGCCGCAGAAGAAGGTGGACAAGGGAAAGAGGAGAGCGGTAGAGCCGTCGGGGAACAATGCAGTGGCAGGACCATCGGGGGTAAAGGAGACAGAGGTGCACAGCAGTCGTGGCCAAGTAGGTGAGCCCAGTGAAACTGAGGACTCACAAGCAGTGCCAGAAGGAAGCCGTGCCATCGAGGATGATGAGGTGCCTAGGGGCCGCAGTCACAGTCGCAAGCCGAGGAAGCGTGCCCAATCCGTCGCAACGATCAAAAGCGACGGTGATGATGAAGAAGCCTCATCGCAACCACGGCCAAAGCGACCAAGGCCAAACGTTCGCGACATGCAGACACCAGACGCAGGCTATGAGTGGGTGGATGACAAGGATCGCTGCATCAAGTGCGTACAGCGAGATCGACGGTGTGCAGCGAACCCAGGCCGTGCTTGCTGGCAATGTTGCTGCAGCAAGATTGCATGCAGTATGATGACGGCAGTCAGAGCGAGGTCAAGGTCGCGTTCACAAGCACCGAGGAAACCTGCACCGCGTCGGTGTTCACCATCTGCGCCCTCAACGCTCAACCGAGGAAGGTCACAGCGTGCAAAAAGCCAACGTCAGACCCCGGCACCAGCAGCGGCCAATCCGCCCAGGAAACCAAGTAAGTCGTTCATTATTCGAACAATTTAATATTATTTCTATCGATATTCCATCCAGTTTTTGATGGGGTACTGATCAATACTCCAGCATGGCTAGGGAAGACATCGAGGACGGCAAGTCCATCGTCAACGGCCGCCGGCAGTGGCACGAACCCTCCCACAGCACCAGGAGACAGTACGAATACGTCGAATGTACAAGATCTCGAGGAGGAGGTTGTCCGTTTGAGGGAAAAGCAGGCCGAAACGGAACGAAAGGTGGACGAAGCGAATGCAAGATTGGCCGTCGCGCTCGGAGAAGTCGCCAGCTTACGGCAGGTGGTTGAAGCGATGCGGGAACAGCTGTTCCCAACACCATCCCACCTTCAACGTCCAGCATCGCGGCAGGCATTCGCACCGACACAGCCGGCATCTGACTCAACATGTCCCGAGGTCTCGCAGTGCGCTCACCCCAGTCCGCCAAGCCCGTTGGCACTAGCGCCTACCACAATGCTGGAAGAAATGGCATCGTCCAACAATCCGTCCCGACATGGCTCGAGCGAGCCGACCGGCACCCATGGTATGCAGGTTGCGCTGCGCAACAATGCCTCAAGTCTGGAGGTGGCAACTCCAGGCTTGGTCGATGAAAGGGGTGCCAGCAAGCCAACTGGTGATAGCTACAACTGGGCCCCACCAAAAGGTAAGTCTGTCAATTACCAAGCCATGTGCTACTGATCACAAGATTGTGTTGTTGACAGCGATTTGTGATGAAGTGGCCGCAACCATAGAGACCGGCAATATTCCGGCAATCGAGGTCAGCCCGCCGGAAGATGGAGATGTTGGGCCGGCATCCGATATGGAGATTGGGAGTTCCGATGCCGATGCCGGGCATGATGCCGGTGTGCAAATGGAAACGGACTAATTTTCTTTTATCATACCTACATCTTTTGTACAATTTCCGCTTCCTATTCCATGTATACCATATACATCACATTGTAAAGTATATTTATGCATGTAGAGTTGTCCTTGTGAATCATTGACACAGCCTGAGAACTCTGTCAGAGACATGCCAGTAATGGT